>CATIWO010442454.1:0-10255 GCA_949673435.1 Macaranga tanarius
TACTCAATTTAGAGTTCTACAGCCCAAGTTATGGCAAAAACCCTAGGACTAAAAAATAGGAAAAACAAAGTACGAATTTGCAATAATGAAAACTCAACTTCAATCAATACAAATGCATGTAAAACTTACCAATTGATGCTCCAATAGATTAAAAACCTCCTAAAGCTTCTCAAACCTCTTGTTAGATAACTTGTACAAGATTAAAATCTCTAAAAATTCATCAAAGCTCACTCTCCTTCTTCCTACAATAATTCTCCACACCATATCTACACATACACACACTCACACACACACACTCACACACCAATCACAAGTCTCCATTTGCCCCCTCATAGGTGTCCTCTAATTAATACATATTTATCACTAAATACTAATAATAATAATAATAATAATAATAATAGTAATAATAATAGTAATAATAATAATAATAATAATAATAATAATAATAATAATAATAATAATAATAATAATGATAATAATAATAATCTAGATATTTATGGGAATTTATCACTATAATATCTTCTTAACCCCTTAATAAAATGGAACTAATACACAATAACCCCTAATTTTCTATTGTGACAATCTACTCCGAACTTTTATTAAAAATAGGTCCCTCTCTATAATTCATGTACATACCCAAACTTAAATTAAGTTCACTACTCTACTATGCATAAAATACAATGTATACTAGAGGGCGGGTATTACATTTCTTCCCTCATTAAAGAAAATTTCGTCCCTGAAATTTAATAACTCACCATCTTCCAAAAAAAGATACGGGTATTTCTATTTCATTAGCTCTTTTACCTCCCATATGGCTTCTTTAGGGGAATGATGACTCCACTTCACCTTTACTATTGGAATCTCTTTATTCCTAAACTGCTTTACCTTCCAATCTAGAATTTTTATCGGTTCTTCCATATACGCCAATCCTTCAGAAATCTCTATCTCAGGCTCTTGTATTACATGACTTGGATTTAATCTATACTGTCTCAATATAGACACATGGAATACATCATGAATAGAAGATAATTCTCTTGGCAAAACCAATTTATATGCCAACGGTCCCACCGTCTCCATAATTTCATAAGGTCCCATGTATCTCGGACTCAGTTTCCCTTTCTTACCAAATCTCAAAATTCCGTTCCACGGTGACACTTTTAAAAAGACTTTCTCACCAACTTGATAATCCATCTCCCGGCGATGTCGATCCGTATAGCTTTTCTGTCAATCCTGTGCCACTTTTAGACATTTCTTAGCCACTTAAATTTTATCTACTATTTTTTACACCAAATCTGGACCTTCAAGTTATCTTAAGCCTTTAACATCCTAATATATTGGGCTTCTACACTTTCTCCCATACAAGGCTTTATAAAGCGCCATTCTAATGCTAGAGTGATATTCGTTATTGTAGGCAAATTTCAGTAATGGTAAGTGATCATCCCAATTGCCCTTAAACTCCAAAGTATAAGCTCTCATCATATCTTCTAATGTCTGAATTATCTTTTTTGACTGACTATCTGTTTACGAATGAAAAGCAGTACGAAAGTGTAATTTTTCCCCAAATCTTTTTGTAAACTTTCATAGAAATTTGAAGTGAATCTTAGATCTCTATCGGACATAATGTATAAAGGAACTCCATGTAGCCTCACAATTTCTATAATATACAAAGAAGCTAACTTGTCTAAAGAATCGCTTGTTTATATCGGTAAGAAATGAGTCGACTTAGTCAACCGATCAACTATCACCCATACTACATCATGCTTTCAAAAAGTACGAGTCAGTCTAATCATAAAATCTATAGTGATCTTTTTCCATTTCTATTCTGGTATTACTAAAGGATGCAGCTTTCCAGCAGGAGCTTGATGTTCCACCTTTACTTGTTGACAAGTCAAACATCTTGTAATAAACTCTGCTATATCTCTTTTCATTAATGGCCACTAATAAAATGACTTCAAATCTCGATACAATTTAGTACTACTGGGGTGCATCGCATAAGGAGCGGTATGTGCTTCATTCATGATTTTCTTTCTTAATTCACCGCTATCCGAAACACACATACGATTGCCAATCATTAACATACCATCCTCTCTCATGATAAATTGGGTACTGATTCTTGCTTCTACCTTCTCTTTCATCTTCTTTAAGTATACATCTTTTATTTGGACACCTCAAATTTGATCCTCCAATGATGGTTTAATTTATAATGCAGCTAATAAGTGGTCTTCCTCAACATCAAATGAAATATTCATCACCCGTAAAGCCATTAAATTACTCATATCATGACAAATTAATCCAACAGAGCACTCTCTAGTTTTTCAACTCAAAGCATCTGCTACTACATTTGCCTTTCCTGAATGATACTCAATAGTGCAATCATAATCCTTCAATAATTCCATCCATCTTCATTGTCTCAAGTTTAATTTCTTCTGAGTAGGGATATACTTCAAGCTTTTATGATCAGTGAAGATGGAAAATGTCTCTCCATATAAGTAATGCCTTCAAGTCTTTAAGGCATGAACAATGGCGACTAACTCTAAATCATGTGTCAAGTAGTTCATTTCATGAGGTCTAAATACATAGGCTATCAACTTTCCATTTTACATAAGTACACACACCAATCCTTGTCCCGAAGCATCGATGTACACCATAAAACCTCCATTGCCAGTTAGTAATGCTAATATAGGAGTAGTAGTGAGGGTTTCTTTTAATCTCTCAAAGCTCTGTTGACATGCTTCATCCCATTGATAAGAAGTATTTTTCTTCAACAAGGTTGTCAATAGTTTAGCAATAATGGAAAAATCCTTCACAAATCTTCTATAGTAACCGGGTAAATCTAAGAAACTTTAAATCCCGGTTACATTTCTAGGCACTTCCCACTCCAAGATAGATTTAATCTTTGACGGGTTCGGCTGCACTCCTTCTATAGACACTATGTGGCTAAGGAATGCAATCTCCTCCATTCAGAACTCACATTTACTAAATTTGGTATACAACAGCTTCTCCCGAAGTACTTGTAAAACTATTCGGAGATGCTTCTCATGCTCTTCCTGACTTGATGAATAAATGAGTATATCATCGATGAATACAATAATAAATTGATCCAGATACGACTGGAAAGTCTTATTCATCAAAGACATAAATACTGCCGGTGCATTGGTTAACCCGAATGGCATAAGTAAAAATTCATAGTGCCCATATCGAGTTCTAAATGCTATTTTTGGAATGGAATGCTCTGCTATTTGGAGTTGCTAGTAGCCGGATCTCAAATCAATCTTTAAAAACACTGAAGCATCCTTCAACTGACCAAGCAAGTCATCAATTCTAGGTAACAGATATTTTTTCCTCACTATGATCTTATTCAATTACATGTAGTCGATACATAATCTCATACTTCCATTTTTCTTTTTCACAAACAACATCGGTGCTCCCAGGGTAATATATTTGGCCTAACAAACCCCTTCTCCAATAATTCCTCGAATTATTTCTACAATTCTTTCAATTCTGAAGGCACCATTCTGTATGGAACAATTGATATCGGTGTCACCCTTAGTACGGTGTCAATCTCAAAATCTACTTCTTAATGTGGTGGCAAACCCAACAATTCATTTAAAAATACATCCAAAAATTCTCTAACAACTAGTACATCTATCACCCCCGGACTAACCTTTGACGTATCAGCTATTGTAATTGAAATTAACCAAGTAGGAATAATTTTTCTCTCACCCACCAAAACTATCTTACTTTACCCGGGAATACCTATAATTACTTCTTTCGTATAGCAATTCACAATGGCATGATGTTTAGATAACTAATCCATCCCTAAGATAACATTAAATTCTTCTAGATGGATCACTACTAAGTCTACATGCAAAGTCCTACTATCTACCTCTATAGGACATGCTCTAATCACTGTATTAACAACCACAATACCCCCAACATGCATAGATACACACATTTTATATCCTAATGATTCAATAGTACCCCAGATTTTTAATGCAAACTCATAGTGTAACACCCGCATTTTAGATATACTATTCATGCATTATATATTCATGACATATAAAGTCCAGTTATGGATTACGTCTAAGTGTGGAAATGTATATGCTGGTAGAGAGGGGCCTAATTGTAAGGTAAGTTTGGAGTCAATTATCATAATATAAAGTTGAGGGCTTTTGTGAAATATTCCATTTTCATTAAGGGGCTATATAGATATTTTGTTATATTATTTAGTATTATTATATTTATTTTTAAGTGATAATTATGGATTTATTTATTGGTTTAGTAATGATTAAAGAAGATTTTGGGGGTAGGCATCTGTTAGCTTTGGATTGGTTGGTGATTAATGTGTATATTAAATGTATGTGTGTATGTGTGTGTTGTAGTGTGTGAGTTGTGTAGAAATTTTGAAGAAGAAGGAGAGTGAGTTTGGAGAGCTTGTGATTTGGTTCTAGCTAGTAATTGGAGAAGCATTAAAAAGCCTTATATCCATTGAAGCATCATTTTGGTAAGCTTTAATTGTGTTTTGGTTGGAATTGATTGAGTTGTAGTTTTTGTGAAATTTGGATTTTGCTCCTCTGTTTTTTAGTCCTTTTGTGATTGCTCTAACTTGAGCTACAAAGCTCTGATTTGAGTAAGATTAAACTCCCTGGAAACTTCAGAGAGTCCTTTACATTTTATATGTTTTGGGTTTGATATGATTTTGTTGTTTAATGGGGGCAATAGGGCCAGACATTGTCTTGCTCCTGTGAGTACATTATTTTGGCCGGTTGGATTGTAAAATCCACAATTAATTCCACACATATCCTAATTGAATGATTCTAGTTGGAATTTTTTATAGACACATACCCTAGCTTTAGTAGTAATTTTAGGGTTATTAGACTTGTGTGTGTGTCTAGGTCTTGTTGAACTTTGAGAAATTTATGTACTTTATGAGGTTAGGGTAAAATTCGATGTTTGATTGTTAAATTGATATATTAATTTGTGTAGGGATTGATAAAGGGAAGGAAGGCACTCACCATTGAAAGAAAGACTTTTGTTGGAGTGGAAGCAATTGGGGGTAAGTAACTATTAATACATGTTGTGTATATATGCTTAGCTCATATGTTTAATAGAATGTATCCTTATATTGGAATTGGATGAATATATGATTAGTGAAAAGATGTGGAATGAAATGGTTAATTGGATGAATATATGATTATGTTGTGGTTAATTAAAATGGTGAGATGCAATGAATGAATGGGTTATTTCTAGTTGAAATGGATGAAAATTTATGCTTTGAACTTGTGAAGGATTGAAAATTATATATTGATGAATGATTTGATGATATTTGGTATATTTATAAGGTGTTTTTAGGTTTAGTTTGAGTTATAGTTGAGTATAGAAAGATTTGGTGTGCATTGGAATGGCCAAAGGGGAGTTTTGGCCTTGTTTGGGCTACTCATGGTCAGCTTGCGACCGTGAGGGTGCAACCATGAGCACCCCATGCATTTTTGCATAGTAAATTGGTGCTTAAGGTGGCTGCTCACAGTTTGGCTCATGACCGTGAGCACACCATTGTGGTCGTGAGCACACAATCATGGCCATGAGCACTCGCCCGTGAGGAGCACAGTCTTCTCCTTCAGCACACTCTTGTCTTCGTATTTTGACTATAACTCGAGCTATAGAGCTTTAAATGAAGCATGGTTTAATGCTAAAGAAACATTAAAGAGTCCTATACAACTTTTATGTTCTAAGTTGGAGTTGAATCTATCATTAAGATTTTCTAATTGATTTTGACATTTTATTGCTCACTTGCTCCTTCTTCATTTGGACTCCTGTTTGCAGTCGATGTAGTGCCAATGGTAATGGAACTTTAAGGTGATTATTTATAGACTTAGTAGAGGATTATAAAAGTATGTTATGAACATAAGAATGTATCTTATATGTGTGATTATATGCTTCATCAACTCATTTTATATGTGTTTGGTGTATGTGTGCAACTGTATTCGTAGTTGTTTATTGAGTTACAAGCTCACTCCTTTGCTGTTGAAATTTCTTAAGGCTTGATTAGACTAAGGCTTGAGGCTTGCATTAGAGTCTTTAGGTGGGCCGAAATGAGTTTTAGTGTAACCAACTTTCCTCCTGTATATCATTTGGCATTTTGTAATAGCTTTGTGTGTACTAGTTAGCTATATGTCAAATATGGGTGCTATGCTAGACAAGTATATGTATAATGCTTAACAATGTATGTATTATTGAAAATATATCTATAGTTAAGTATATGAGTACTTTTTTGGAAAATTTTTTATTATGACACGTGTGTGATGTTTATTTATGCCATGTGTTTGGCTATGTTTTTGGGTTCCACACATAGGATATAAACGAACATGTAGATTTAGGATCTATTCAAATAAATACATCATGGCCAAAGATGGTAAATATATCCGTAATCACTTCCGGTGCAGCTGGGGCTTCTTACCTCGTAATAGCATATAACCTGGCTTGACTTTAAATATGGCCAATTGATCTTGTTGGTGTTGAGGTACTAACTCTATTTGCTCTTTTACGACCTCTACCTCGACTAATCTGGGGATTATTTTCTCCTACATTGCTTTGCCTCATTATTTACGGTCCCTCCATACTCTTCCTTGCTGGATAATCTCTCATAAAATATCCTGGCTGATTGTAATAGTAACACGCGGTTACTTGAGGGCCCCAACATTCCCCAGAATGAAATCAACCACATTTGTTGCATGTAGAGGATGAAACACTACCCATAGTTTTACTTCTTCCCATATTTCTTTTATTAGTCGATCTCCCCATTCCTTTACCGAAAGCACTCCCTTGTACTTGACTGGATCGACTAAACCCTCATCCTCTGAAATTGCTTTACTGAAAACTAGAACCTCTAAAGGATAATCCTCCACTGGTTCTACCTACAGTGGTAAACATACCAGTAGTCCTCTTCTTTTTGGCTTTCAATGTATTCCTCTCTATTATAGTTTCTTCTGCTCGAAGTGCCATCTCTAATAAATCTCTATAAGTCGGAGGTTTAATCGCAATCCTTTCCCAGATTTCAAGAGTTAAACCCCTTTTGAACTTGTCTCTTTTCAACTCATCAGTTGCCACTTCTTTGGGTGCATATTTTGATAATCTCACAAACTAGACCTCATAATCTGCAACAGATAATTCATCTTGCTTTAAGTTATGGAATTCAAGCTTCTTTTTAGCTTTGTACATGGGTGACATGTATTTATCTATGAATTCTCTTAAGAAGTCTACCCAAGTCAAGGTTACCGGCACATCTCCACTTCCAGGAACAGTTTCCCACTAATCAAGTGCATTTTGCTCAAATAAGGATGCTGTGTAGCTCACTTTCTTTTCTATTGTACACTTAATTCGATTCAATAATCTCTCCGTGTTTCTCAACCATTCTTCAGCAACCATTGGATCAGTGGTTCCCACAAAAACCTTTGCACCTTATTTTCTTATCTTCTCATAATGATCATCTAAATCACTCTCCGTTGGTTTTTGAGCCACCTCCTTCATAATTTGAATAAATTCCTGCATAAATGGGGGATATACAGCTTGTGGAGGAGGAGGTTGAGGTTGTGAGTGGTCATGTGCAGGTTCACCTATTGAATGTATTGGTGGTTGACCATGCACAGACTCAAATGACTATTCTGGGTTGATGTGTTAAGCTTGGTGCCCTTCCATCCTGACATATACAACATACATAAACTATATGTCACCTATGACTTATGCATGATATGCCATGAATGCGACATATTCTCATGTCCCAAGGGAATCTAATCCCTACTCTGATACCACTTAATATGACGCTCGCAATTACAACTACACACGTGGCCATAATCAAACACAAACACATGGCATAAGAAAGTTTTCAATGTACTTATCTATAGACATATATTCATGTGTACATACATTATCTAGCATTTCACACATATTTTACATATAACTAACTAATACACATAATGTCATTTGCAAAATGCTAAAATGATATGAAAGATGAAGGTCGGTTACACCAAACGCATTTCAGCCCACCTAAGACTCCAGCGCAAGCTTTTGGCTTAGCCTAATCAAGTCCTGAAAAATTTAGATACAAAGGGGGTAAGCTTGCAACTCAATAAGTAATTATTAATATAATTATATACACATAGCAAACTCATAAGAATTAAATTGATTTGATATAAAATCTAATATATAAGATACATTATAAAGGTAATAAAATAGTTTTTCAATCCTCTAAAAGTCTACATGTAATCACCATGAAGTTTCAATACCATTGGTACTATGTTATATGTATAACAAACTCTAAATAAAGAAGAATCAAGTGAACAAACTGGGCTCCTCACGGGTGAGTCCTCATAGCCGTGAGGAGCCTGCTCACGACTGTGAGCAGCCACTCATGGTCATGAGAGGACTATAAGCAGGAAGCTCACTACTATTCAAAAGTGGCTGGGATGCTGACGGTTGCTTCTTTACAGTCGTGAGCAACCCGTGAGCAGCCCAAGCTTGGCCAAAACCTCCTTTTGGTCATCCTAATGCATTGCAATTCATTCCATACTTGAATATAACTCAATAATAACTTAAAAACACTTCAAAAACATACTAAACATCACCAACTCATTCACCAATATATGATTCTCAATCAATCACAAGTTTAAAACATCTATATTTATACTTCTATAACTTCAATAACACATTCATACATTGTATCTCATTCAAAAATATAAATTCAAAGTATATACAAATCAACACACCATCTAGTGCCCATATAATCACTTTTAACAATGTATATATAGTATTTATAACCAAATTCATATAATTGCAAGAATGTATACATTCACATTCCCATCTCATTGTTCAATATCTGGGCCGGATCCATCCTCATATAATTGCCTCACACTTAGCCTCATTGACTATATTCCTTACAAGTACAATGTCAATCAATTGGCCATTTAGTGAGATTATCCGCCTGGATCAGTATCACTCTTACACATATCAATCATGGGTAGCTATCCGCCCGGCTCAGCTTTCCCCATCATACACAATCAGTGACCTCAGTCTTCACTTAACATACTTTCTCGCACATCATCGTTTCCTCACTTGTTTCACCTTCTTGTGAAACACAGCACAACATAATACAATGTAACTAAATGCAATTGCATCTCAATAAGTCACCATAATAATATATCATCCATAATCACTACTCCATTCTCACATTCATAACATTTATTCTACACAATTATAGTATCCACCATAATCCACACATAGAGCACACATAACATCATTTGCCAACCAATCCTCATACTTCCAATACACAAAAGGGTGGAAACTTATTCAATGTTATATTTACTAATCCATAAATTCATTCAATTTCATTAAAGGAAATACACAATTATACACATAAGAGTTTAGCATATGTACATAATATATATTAGTAATTACTTACCTCCAAGTGCTTCCAATGTCAACAAAGGTCTTTCCTCTAATTATAAGTGCCCTTCTTCTTGTTATTTACTCCTATATATAATCATTCATTAATCTCACATAACTAATATTATACTTGCACCCAAACTCAACTAGGTGTAACTAAATACTCAAAGTTTGATTTAGCCAAATAATGCACACACAAGTCCAATGACTATAATATTCATACTGAAGCTAGTATTATGAGTCTACTATCAATTCCAATTAGAATTACTCAATTCGGACAAGTATAGAATTAATTACGGATTTTTGAAATAATTTAGGTACAATAGGGCCACCAGCATGAGCACTGAAATGTTGAGCCCTGTTAGACCTTCTTAACCACATATTCTATCCAAGCTAAAAACATAAAAGTTGTAGACACCTCTCTGTAGTTTTCAGAACCGCTAATCGTACTCAATTTAGAGCTCTAAAGCCTAAGTTATGGTAAAAATCCTAGGACTAAAAAATAAGAAAAACAGAGCATAAATTTGCAATAATGAAAACTCAACTTCAATCAATACAAATGCATATAAAACTTACCAATTGATGCTCTAATAGGTTAAAGACCTCCTAAAACTTCTCAAACCTCTTATTAGATAATTTGTACAAGATCAAAATCTCTCAAAATTCATCAAAGCTCACTCTCCTTCTCCCTACAATAATTCTCTATACCACATATACACATACACACACATAAACTCACACACTAATCATAAGTCTTCATTTGCCCCTTCATAGGTGTCCTCTAATTAATACATATTTATCACTAAATAATAATAAT
>CATIWO010442560.1:0-10147 GCA_949673435.1 Macaranga tanarius
CTTCACATGATTCCAACTTTTTACTGCAATTTGATATAAAGATGATGTTCTGCTTTAACATATACTGTTTCATCTTCGGTGCCAACCATTTATCAAGAGCTTGATTTAATACTCTCCTGTCTGTAAATGTGTGAATGATGATTATATGTCTGCAGTGATCAACTTTTAGAAGGCCATGGGGAAACCAATGGTCTAAGTGCTGACCAATCTACCTGTTGTCATCCACAACTTCGACTCCCCAGTTTTTATCAAGCAGCAGTACCAAGCATCCCTCGTTAGTCATTACTCATTAAAGCCCAATTTTCGCATTCACACAGGGCTCAATCCCACAAGCATATTTACAAGCCAATTATTATAAGCATAAATCATGTTCCAATACTTTAGCATCTCAACATCCTACACAACTTGCTTACTTCATAAACATCAGCAGCTACAATTTTCTCGAAACTGATATACGAGTAACAGCTAGAAACAAACTAGGTCATGCATATAACAATTAAAATAAACAGAGCAGTCACTATTATCCGATACAAATCCCATAAATTAATTAAAATTTCTCATAAAAGATCAAATCTTTCCACAAAGAAAAAAAAAACAACGAATCTGCCATAAAAAAACAGAACAAAATGTGCAATTAGGCAGTTATCAAATACAAGTGGACAAGCAGCAGTTACAAAAAAAATTCCCGAAGAATAACCAATAATAAATTTTTTTTTTTAAAAAAATTATCATACAATAAATCTTTCCCTCGCTCACTCTCGTAATTTCCAGCGTTTTCTCGGCAAACAAACAGCGCAACAAACAAAGAAAAATTACTTGCCTGAGAAAATTGCGTTATGTTTTTGTTCGTAATTGGAAACCCTAGAGAGAAATAGGATTTGCAGATTTATTTTTAAAAAAATAAAAATATATATATATATAAAAGGGTGTCACGGGTTTTCAGAGATCGCGGAGAGGAGAGGAGAAGCGTGAGGGATTTTGATGCAGCGGTAAAAGAAGAAGCGATTACTATTTTAGATCGCAATGAAGAAAAAGAAATAAAATACAAAATGAGAAAAGAGATTTAGAATAAGAGAAGAAAAAGAGAGCTCAAAGACTCTCTATTATAGATATTGGACTACTTCCCAGCCCAAATAATAATAATAATCATATTTAATTTTTTATTCTTTTATTTATTAATTTGAAAAATTATTGTCTAATTCATATGTTACGACTTATAATAATAAAAATTAATCTAACAGTTTTTAATTTAATTATAATATTAAAATTATAAATTATGAAATTAATTTTTTATTATTTTAAAATGAAAAATTTATCTTGTTGATATTTTTAAAATATGATTTTACTTGTTAAACTATGATTTTACTTGTTAGTTTAAATGTATCAATTATTATTATTATTATTTTTTTTATAATTGGGTGAACTCAAATATAAAATCCAACACTTTTTTTTGGTTGGTTGTGGTGCAATGGTTAGATTGCTTACAACATACATTACAACACTAGCAAGTAGCAAACACATGGTACAATATTGTTGCAGTTTCCTTTCTTAAGTACCATACAAGAAAATTTTCTCTTGCAATTGATTATTTGGTTTAATTGCTTCTCAACCAAACAGGCCCACTATCACAGCAAAAGCCCGGTGAACGAAAGCTTTTTCCTAGACGACAGGAAAAAGAAGATAAAATGTTTAATTGTCGTTTCCTGTTTTGGTTACTATACGACAGGAAACTTTTCCTCCTCATTTGTCATTACCACTTTTCGCTCCTGTCGTTTTGCCTCCTTAAGAGTTAAGACGCTTTGGGCAGCCATTCTCTGCTTGTCAAGCTCCTCGTACTCTTTGAACAGAGATGTCACTTCCACCTAGATTTCCACAGAGTAAACAGCATAGGGTCAAAAGCAACAGCTCTAAAGAACCAGAGGACCAAAAACAAAGCTAAGTTTATAGAATAATAAGTTACAACAGTTTTTTCATTTTTTAGTTAGTTTTGGATTCGATCTGTTGCTGAACAAATCAATAATGTTGTTGTTGAGATTGCATTCATTGCAGTGAACTGGAATTAGAAAGAAAGATTAAGATTTTGGGATCTATTAATGTTGATAATTCAGCCATGGAACCCATATCACCTTCGAAAGTTAAGTTTTTTATTACAGGTTTGCACACGGGTTTTGAGAATATTTATAGCTGGTTTATTGATTTTTCTCTTATTGGGTGGTGGTTATCTTGAATTTAGGTGGAGAAAGTATGGTTTTTTAGTAGAAAGAGATTGCTATTATACAGTTGTTGTGGATTGTGGAAGCACTCCCATCCAGTTAATGTTTATAAGTGGAGAACAACAAGTTTAGGTAACTGGGATTTGCCCATTTTGGAGCATTCATATCCTGACAACTCTGATCAGAATCTGTTTTTAAGAAGTTCTTGCAAGTGCCATTGTTTGCAGACTGAGCCGGGTTTAGATAAGTTTGTTGGTAATGTGACAGGAGTGAGAGTTTCTTTGGAACCATTGATTCTGTTGGCAGAAAAGTTGGTTCCTTTTGAAAGGCATGTTGACACTCCTATTTTTGTTTTAGCTACTGCTGGACTGAGGAAGTTGCCAGTTGAGGATTCTAGGAAGGTTTTGGATGATGTGGAGTATGTTGTGAAGGAACACTCATTTGTTTATAGGAGAAGTTGGATAAGGGTCTTGAGTGGGAAAGAAGAAGCTTATTATGGCTGGGTGGCTTTGAATTATAGAATGGGGCATTTGGGGAATTCATCTAGAGGGTCTACACTAGGACTTCTTGATCTGGGAGTTTCATCGTTGCAGGTTGTTATGGAAGTAGATGGTGGAGCAAGAGATGATATACACTTGATAAGAACAAAGATTGGATCACTTGACCACCAGATTTTAGCATACTCATTGTCATCATTCTGTTTGAATGAGGCATTTGATAGGACAATTGCCATGCTCAGTCAGTTGCTTCCAAGTAAAGAAAGTACTGATGAAAGACGTACTCTCAGACACCCTTGTCTAGATTCTAATTTTGCTCAGAATTACACATGCTATGCTTGTGATGAGCTAAATATAACCTATCAAAGAAATTTGAAGAGTCAAAAACACAAAAGTGAAGACGTTTATTTGGTTGGAGACCCAGAATGGGAGCACTGCAAAGGGATTGCTAGGGCTGCCGCTGTTAACTCATGTAGTTTAGATGTGTTACAGCCAACAGTTGACACTAAGTGCAAAGCAGGCCTTGTCTTCTTACAACGGTAAGTTCAAATGCTGTACCAATGCATCTTCAACATTTGGATGTTTACAAATCTGCATGTTTCTGTAAATGTCAAACTTTTTTCATAATAGTATTACTGATTACGAATGCCTTAGGCTTATTACTGAAGGCACCATACCTGTATTATGTTAATTTTTTGATATATCTTGCCTTTGTCTCATCAAAGGAAAATGTAAGATTTACATTCAGAGGTCTTCTTGTAACTTTACTTTGTGTCCTGCAGGCAGTAGTACTTCTAATTTGACAGCTGGAGCCCACAAAACAAGACGCTTTCATGCTTTGTCTGGGTTTTTTGCTGTTTACAATGTACTAGATTTGCTCCCACAAGCAAAGTTGACCTTGATTTGCGAAAAAGGGGAACGGATGTGTTCAAAATCATGGGGTGAAACAAGGAGAACAAAGTTATTATGGACAGTATTGTTTCCGGGTGCCTTATATGGCATCTCTTATTGAGAATGTTTTGTGTCTTGGCGACAAAGAAATAATATTTGGTCCTGGGGATCTTTCTTGGACGCTAGGAGCTGCATTGATTGAAGGCAAATATCTAAGCGTTTCTAAAACAAACATTACATCCATGAAAAGTAAGGAGGTCATGTATTCGCCCATTTTTGTTTTCCTTTTACTTTTGTGTCGTTGTCAAATCAAGCTGCCTATGCTGGGAAAGAAGGTTGCTACTGTTGGGCCATCTTTGCCATCTTACCTTTATCCCAAATGCAGGCCAAACCAAACTAATGGTAGGGCAGTATTAAGTAAAGAAATTCTGAGGTATTAATTGTTGCACCCTTCATTCATTCTTTTCATTCTTTTAGATTGGAAATAGCGATGAAATTGTGATATACATGTACAAAGGGTTCTTAAATTGTGGCATTTATAAAATTCTGAAAAGTTTATTTACTGGAATTCTTGAAGAATCCTTGCGGATATCATTTTATTTTGTAAATAGCAGACAGCCGTTTTTACAGCACTTGTGGGCTAGGCAAACAGGCAGCCAAGGGGCACGAACGATTCTGATTAGAACATCGCCATACCATTGAGCTTCAAGCATCAATGCACTTTTTAAGTTTTTTGGCTTTGAAGCAAAGAAGCTTATATATAGATAGATAGATGAAAAGATAGATTTTTATTCTGCTGTTGGGAGACCTGTGAAAGGAGGGGCTTGTAGGTATCATTTGTGGGACTTGGGGACCCTGCAAGGATATCAAGCACAAGCTTTATAACAATAATTTTAATTATCTTTGTTATGCAATTACATCAACTCTGCTTCCACAACCAAATATATTGTAAATGCACAAGCTACTGAACTGAAATACATTAGGTAAGAAGTTTCTGGTTTTACAATTTACATATTTATTCTATACACATGGAAAGGAAACTTAATCAACTGCATGTCATCTTTAACCGGCTACTTCAGGCACATGAATAATACTTCAGTATGTTGCTATTGTACTGTATTCACAACCATCCACACCATTTGCATTGATATCTGCCCATACTTCATTGACACGCCCAATAAAATAGAATGGAGGATCATATTGAGCAATGGAGTACGCAGACTTGCTTTCTGCTGAAGTTATGTTGGCCCATGAAGACCTGCTCACGCTGACAGCAAGTTTTTTAGCTTCTTTGACGATATTATCATCATTTGCAAATCCTGAGAATGTCCTCACGGCGACGCAATGACTGCCCCACAGATACGGTTTCAGATGCAACTCAGGGAGGGGAACTGGTGGATCAGCTTGGAATTTCACAGGCAGGTAGAATAGAACAGAGTAGGCTGATGACTGAAAGGGACCAGCTCCAGGGACTATGCTAGTAACAACAGGAGCAGTCATTGGAATCCTTGTCCAATTTAGATTGGCACCTTGAATGAACTGGAACAACCTGAGAGAGAAGAGCAACACGATGAGATTGTAAATTCCTCTAGATCATTGACATTTGACATGAGAATTAAGCAGTGCGCCATTAAAGCCATGTTATCTATTTGAACCTGATGCAGGGGATGGAACTGACTCCCCAGTGCTCATCACAGTCAAGAGCTCAAGATGGATAATTAAAGAAAACACCACATATAAGCTTTACTAAAGAGTAAAGACTAATAATTATATAGTAAAAAGGTAATCAACAAATTCAATAACCGGATGATCAAGAATCACTCCAATACACAAACTGCAAGAGCTTGAATTAAAATTTCAACTGAGAACATGTTGGGCACAAGAAACTAAGAAAGATCAAGAAAAAAAAAAACACAAACACAGTCAACGGTAGTGAGCTCATCTCAACAAGAATTGAATTCTAACAATCAAATTCTACAACCCAATAACAATTGGAGAAAGTAGAAGTTTTTTACTTGTTTATTTGTTTACTTTGTTACCTGTGAAAGCCATCTAAGGTGGCCTTTTGGAAAGAGATTTCGGTGACGGGAGCAGCCATCCATGTGGATTCAGGGTACAATCTGACCTCGAAATCTGATTCTGTGTGTACTACCTCGTACTGGGGCTTTTCGATCGCTTTTGCTTGCGTCACAAAACATAGCAAAGTGATCACTGCAATCAAGATTCCACCTTTCTCCATTTTTCCGTCTTTCCCCTTCCCTGCCCTTTTCTTGCAATCAAGAACAATCTTCTTCTTTATAGGATTACTCCTCATTTTACAATTTTATCCCTGGCTTGTCTTGTTCCCCACAAAATTATTATAATAAATTATTAAAAAATATATATTAATTATAATATTGTTCAAAAAAATTTACTTTTTGCCTGAAAAATGACATTTTTGGAGCCATATATGTGCATATATTTGGAGCCATGTCAGCGTATGGGTTATTTACATGTTTGTGTTGTTTTCATTTCCATAATGTGAGACAGGACAATAAAATGATCCAAATTGTTTAACATCAATGCTGAATATGGACATGTGATGTCCAGTTCTAGAAGATGTTTTGCGTCTAAATAACAATGGATGGTTTGAGCTTGAGCAGGAAGTATCTTCAATTTTAGTTGTGTTCTGAACTAAAGCTTTAGCCTTAGCATATAATCTTTTAACAACCTCTTCATATTTGATATAAACATTGAACACCAGTTCTCCATCTTCATTTAAAAGAATCATGAATGAATATATGATCCGAAAATGTTACAAGTATGTCTGCGAGTCTTCCTGTCAGGAGCTGGAGGTGGAACTATTTTCACTTCTCATGACTGCTAAACAGCCAGTGTTCTGTTTTGCCATTGAATAGCTAAAACAAATGTCGTGCGTTGAAGCTTAAGCAGTCAATTTTGCTTTTACTGTGATATGATATCTTGGACTCGGATACCGTCGGATTGCTAGTAATATCATAATAAAATCCCCGAACCAAATGGATGCACTCGGAACGTCCTTAATCTCTAAAGTTTGCTGGTAGAGTTTCTTTGGTAAAATATTCCTTCCTGACTGTGTCTGCTGAGCAAAATCTCACCTTCAGAAACAAGATGAATAGTCCAAAATTAGAATATGCACACGGACGGCAAACGAGAAAAACAGAACAACCATAATTTCAAACTTATGCAGAATCTCATTTAAAATAGGTTTCAAAACAAAGTTATACTGAGACAAGACAATTTATCAGGTATTGATGAATCATACCAGTGAAGCATAATGTTTTACCAAGGGCTTGACTAACTGCCAAATTGGCTTAAATACAAACGGAGCATCCACAAAGAGAACTTCACCCAATCGCTTTGGATAATAGTAGTAAAATACATCAAACTGCCAAAATAAACAGTATGAGATCAACCCAAATTTCACCTGATACAATTTCCAGGCAAATATGCCAAAGTATAACGTCTGAATAAGGCACTGGCACAAGAGAAATCAAGTAAACATTATTTAGGTAGCATTAAGAGCAAAGAGAGCAAAAGGTTAGGGTAAATATTTACTTTAGATATCTTTGCTGGCAGCATCAGAAGTAGAGGATAAAAAAAAGGGTTTTTTTTCTAGGGGTTTGATGAATCGGCAAAATTTTAAACCATAGCGTCACTATAAATTTATTGCCACTATTGAACAAGCAAAGGTATAGTGATCACAACACAGGAAAAATAGATTTGTATTCCACTACTTGTCCAAAATGAGCATTGGATTTTTGAAACTTACCAGGAAGGTCAAGAACCTGAGATCAGCATTTTCAGTACCAAAGCCCCTAAGATCAATTACTCCAAGTATTTGTGTTTTTCCAGGTGGGATTTTCGCCAATGCCTTCTCGACTAGAAAGACACACAACCTCTCATCTTCAATACGATCATGTTCCTAATATCACTCATTTTATGCAAATTATAAGAATTCATACCAGAAGAAAAGAATAATGAAAGTTCAAATCTATCACAGTTCGAATAAAAATTTTACACATTCATCTAGCCATCTTATTCTATAGTGTTTGCAAAATGTTATTAGCAGCACAGGGCTGCAAGTTGTAAGAGTAGAATAATATCAACTATTAAGAGGGGAACAAGCCGCTAACAGGATGCAAGAAAATGCAAATTTATCTAACTAATGTTTATCTGATGTCATACCTTGATTATGTTATTTTCAATTTTACCAGTGAACTTGTTTGGAACTGAGACTTACTTGAGTTGAGTTGAATAGATAGATAATTCACAAAAAGAGGTGAAATATTCCCAACTAACTTTACAAGCCTAACTTCTGGATAGGAAATGTAGTCATCTAAATTTAGTACAACAAGTAAACACACTAGCAATTGCTTATGCGACTGCAGCGACAATTAATTATCTCAAGCATTTTGCAAATCAACTAAATAGTTTCTTACAAAGACAAAGATTTGTAAATGAGAAACGGGGCATTTGAAATACAGAACTTACATCAGCAAAGTGCTTGGATGCCACCACTACAAGCACTGGTCTGTCATAAACATCAAGAAAGTCATGCACGTAGGATTTTCCAGACTCTGCTACTCTTTTCAACGACTCCTCAGTCAATTCAGACACTCCAAATTCTTGACGCCATTTCTAACAAGTGTATTAGGATGAACCAAGTAAAATCCAATAAGTTCATGAAAAGACGTAATTACAGCTGAAAGAAAGAATGAGCTAAGTTAGTTGAGAGGGTACAATAGCTTTGGTCAATTTTGCAACAGCTTCTTCAACAGAAAACCTCCTGTCCTTTAGGAACCAAAGGATCATTTCTTCATCATCTCTTCCATTTTTGCCTACTGGAAGACTATTATGCTCTTTTTCAAGCTTATCCTTCACTTCCAGGACTAGCTGATACATTAAAACCATAAATTATGTAACTTTGCTATAAAAATATGCAACTTTTCATGGGGATTGTAATTACATTATTAAATGGAAGAAATTATAAATTCAATCCATAAAATACATAAATTTGCTCATTCCAATTCCTTCACAAATTTTTCTTTTCCGAACATAAAAACGCTATACATATTTCTAATCAGGCAAGAAACAGATAAATCTTTGAGAAATTAAAAATTCACAAACCCTAGTTTTGTCAAGATTTTCTGATTAATTTTCTCAACGTTTCTCTGCAACCAAACAGAGATAAATGAGTAAATTCAAAGCTCTATGCTACTTAAAGGTCAAGACTTTCTGATTAATTTTCTCAGCGTTACTCTGCAACCAAACAGAGATAGAAGAGTCAATTCAAAGCTCTATGCAACTTAAAGGTCAAGGCTTTCTGATTAATTTAAATTTCTTAGCGTTGCTCTGCAATCAAACAGAGATAGATGAGTAAATTCAAAGCTCTACGTAAAGGTCAAGACTTTCTGATTAATTTTCTCAGCATTTCTCCGCAACCAAACAAAGATAAAAGAGTAAATTCAAAGCAATTACCTTTCGAGAATGACTAGTGTCAAAACTACAATTCTGAACCGAAAATTTGCAGTTTCGAGAGGGAGTTTTTGTCAGATTGATTGGAGCAATCAATGGGCGGCCCAGATTATGGCAAGAGCGAAGCGCCATTTTCTCAACGGAGCTCACTTTTTTTTACAATTTTTTTTTTGGAATTCAGAGTTAAGAAATAGCGTAACAGTGCTTATTGTGTGCCTGTTTGTTTCCCGGGAAAATGCCAAGGAAAATGAAACAGCTTCAACAGCAGCGGGCGGTTAGAGATAGAGGACGTGAACGTCGTCGTTTTAATACTTGGTTCTGCTAGATTTCAATTATGGGCCGAGCTAAATTTCAATACAACCTCAGACTCAAATTTTTGTTCAAATTTGGCCCAAAACAATTTCGTTCAAAAAAAATTAATTTGAAGCAAGAACAAAAAAATATTGTACACTCTTTTTTATTTATGAAAATAATATATAAATATATTAAGTATATTATTTTAAATATGTAATAGATATTTTATATTTAAATGATGAGGATAAGGGCAGGTGACAGCTTTCAGTGGATATAAGTTTTTTTTTTCAAGAATATTCTTTTTTTTTTGTAGTTATTAATTTTTGGCCCATAAAATGTGTACAATGTTTATTGTAAAGGCAAAAATTTTTGCCCGCCAATATCATACAAAGCCAAAGATATATGAATTGTTAGGTTCTTGTTTTTTCCTTTTAATAGCTTAACTTCTTCATCTGTTGGGTTCTTGATGATCATCCGGGGCGGAATTAGGACACTCAGTTGGGGGTGAAAAGTTAAATATTTAAAGAGATATATGACTTATCTCAGGAATTTATTCATTTTGAAGCACTTCATATAAAAATAGAGTTGAATTTAGGTGAAAAATTCAAGAATTTTGACAATATAGAAGAAAGAAATAAAAGGGAGAAGTCTAGGAGAGGAGACGAAATCATAGAAAAAGAAAAAAGAACTAGAGAGAAAAAAGTGGTAGGTGATGTGTAATATTGCGGAATTATAAAGTAAAACAAGTTTGGAACA
>CATIWO010442564.1:0-20453 GCA_949673435.1 Macaranga tanarius
GTATCTATAATTTATGCACAACCCATGGGCTTGGCCCTTTATAGTATTTAATTTTTAATTTCATTAGCCTGTTTATTTATTTTTGTAGCCCAAAACTAAGTATGGCCCAATCGAACTATCGAACCAAAATTATCGACCATCTTCAATCTATAGAACCAATTAATTCATCATATATTTCCACTCGGTTCGTTATATATATTATCTCTTAAAAAATTAATTTAAAATTGAGTTTTTTCAATTAAACTGAACCAAACTGACTGATGTTCAATCCTAGTTTGGTTGGGTGCGGTCCGTTTGTGACCTTGTGAGTCGTTGGATATGGCTTGTTTGTATTTAGTAAGTGTAAATGGTCCAGGTCCTGTTATACTTGAGGGAGAGTGTTGGAGAATATATCCCATATTGGAAAAGTATAAAGAGTTACAGTGGTTTATAAGTGGTGTAGATTGGGTCTTAACACAAGCCAACTTGTTTTGTGTTACATAGGCTTAACCATATTTATAAGTCCACATGTGAGTACATGGGCCAACACTCTCCAAGCCCGTTGACTTATTAACACTTAAAAAGTCCTGAAATAAAAAGTCAACTTTTGGTCAACCATATTTTCCAGGGGTTAAACTGAGGTCTCGAAAATTATGGCCAAAAAGTGTTAGATAAAGCATTAGAATGTTCATATGAGTCTTTGTATGAGAAGTTAAATTTTTGCTATCTTAGGTCAAACCGGCCACACATGTCCATATCACTATTTTTGTATTAAAATAAGCATATTCCTAGGAGTGGTGATCATGTAAAGAATATTTGATTTAAGAATATTATAGGACATATGTCACTCAAAGAATAAAATACGTATTTTATGTTGTTTTTTAGTTACTTAAACAAAAAAAAATTTTATTGTCACTTAATTACATCACTTGCCACAAGGATTTTGTATATAATTAGTAGCTTCTAAAAAGTATTTTAGGAAGGAGAGCCAATGATGAGAGAGAAATTGGCTGTAGTAAAATTATCTCAAAATTAGTGAGTGAAGAAAGGGAGAAAAATGAGAGAAAATAGAAAAAACTAAGCCTAAACTCTACCCATTTCTCCTACTAATCTTCTTTTAATCTTCAAATACTTTCTAATCCATCAAATTCATTTCAGTACCTTAAAACACCCAAAACATCTTTCAAATACCATTCAAAGCATTATCTAAACCAAACACCCTCAACTATCCAACTTTCCTTTCAACCTTGCATTGATCTATTATTTTAGTGAGTTTTGATCAACCTTTTGGTTTAATATGAGGCCAAACACTTTTTTACACACCTTATCTTTCATCATCAAATTTTGGTTTGGGGTTTGGGGGCTTTAAAGATCAAGTTTTGAGCCAAAGATGTAAGTTCACACCCCTGCCTAAGGATGAATAGCCGACCAGATGTTCCTACCCTTTTGGCTGGCTATTTTGTTAGCCTAGACTGGTTATTCAAGTGGCAAAATTGGCCATTCAAGTTTGGACCCCTATTTTGTACATTTTAAACTCAAAATGATTCTAACGATGGATCTATAATCAAGAACACATTCTAAAGGTGAAAATGCTTTGCATAAATGATCAAATAACCCTAGGATGATTAATTTTTCATTTTTTTTATTTTAAACTTTCATTTTCTTTATTTAAATTCATATTTTCTTGTATCCATGAATTCCATTTCATTTAAACAAGTCAAGTGATCATCTTAAGTACACAAGTTACTTTTGATTAGTTACTTTGACTCTATAACATTTTTATTCACATTTAAATTTTTGTATATGATCTTATAAATGTCCATTTGTGCTCTTGCTAATCTATAATATATGTTGATATTGCTACTAACCCCCCTTGTTTCTTTCTTATTGTGTGATTATGATACTATTAACTTATCTAATTACTTTTGCCTTACATTCTTGCATTTGCATCCTCACTTGTGTGTTTGCATATCATGTGCTTGATTGTATATTAATATCATCTGCAAGGTTCATTTTTGGATCTCTTAAAAGTATTTTGCATGCATCTCGAATTGCATTCATATTGTGTGCAACCCGAATTATATTATGCATCATTTGCATTTGTGTCCACCCCCGTATTATCTTTTGCATGAATAATACATTTGCATTTGCATTTCATATCATTTTGCATTATCTTGTGGTCAAAGATAAAAGCTCTCAGTACTCACTCTTACTAGCTACTACTAACTCTTACTAACTCTTGCTAACATCTAATATTTACTTTTATGTCAGTTACTTTTCAAACACTTTTATTTATTGTTTATTATATATATTGCTCACATTCATTAAGATCAAACTCCCAATCTCATATATATATTATCAATATTATATATTGCTATATATGTATATTATATTTTATATTATACGTATATATTATATATAAATATTCTTTGTCTTGTTTTAAAATTTCTTATTTCTTTTATATTCTTTATATTTATGTTATGTATCAACTGCTTTCCAAAAATAAAATCTCTTCTTGATTTCTCTTTTCTCATGATTATACTAACCTTTAACTCTTATATTTCCTTATATTGCTAAATACTTAGCATATGTGATATTTTCAATATATTATTGCATATTCTAACTATTTATTGCAAAATATTGTTGAATGCTAGCATCTTGCATGTCGTATTTATGTTTATTTTTATTCATCATTCTTTTCTCCATTTTTATTGGATCATAAGTGACATGAGTTTCTTAAATATAAAGAAGCAATAATTTATTGGATGAGATCAATCTGTTTGAGGAACAAAACATGATTTTGATGCCCAATGATGAATTAAAAGGACCATCCTTATAAAAAGTTAAATGCATCAATATATTCATGTTTCTTTTTTCACTTTACAACCACTATTAATATCAGCACGTCAACTCAGCACTGATTTCATTCACTATCCCTTATTCTTTATTACAGAAAAATAGAAGGATAGGAGGGGAGTACTAGAAGAAACTAACGATGGCTTAAAAAGTGCTTACAACCTTAAAATCCAACTAGGAGAAAAGAGGAGTTGCCACTGGGTATCACCCGGAGAAATTGTCCAGTGAGGGACTAGGCAAACTCGATCCTTTGCTTGGAACTAAATCTGCCCATGGATAAGACTTTTGGATTTGGATATGATGTTAGTAAGAGCAGGCTCATGTAATATGAGGCATCTTCATACGGTCTGGATGCTAAACATTTGTGGTCCTATTATGTGGCGCGATGCTTATTCAAAATATGTGTAACTGAGAAGCAACCAATACATGTAAATGCAAAAACAATATATCCATACAAGTACATAATAACAGTAAATAAGGTACATGAACGTGGCATAAGATGATATACAAGGCATATATACATGTAAACTTGGCAACATAAGAAATGCTTGTATAGAGTAAAGCATGATAAATAACATAGAAAAAAGAGACAAATAATAGCAAAAATATAAAATAAGGCATAACATGTCATGAAAAAAGTAGCATGGTATATATATGCATGATCATGGTATAAGTGCTAGTAACATGTCATATCTAAAATGTAAAGCATGGTAAATTATATCATAATGGAAACTTGAGATGTGATAAGTCATGGCATGAATACAATACCAAACATAGTCAAACATGGCATATGATAGCATATCATATTAAATCACACATTTAATATCCTAAACTAGTCTAAAACATAGCATAAGTGTATAAAAAGAATGTAACTAGTCATGCATATAACATAATAATTATGCCTACTATATAAAGTTAAGAAGTGAGTATGTAAGCATACAATATCAAATATAAAATGGTATACATAGTAAATTATGTACATGGCACAAAAAAATCATGAAAATATGCACAAAATAGTAAAAATCATGCATAAATAATAAAAAGGATATGGCTAATCTCTTCCTTCAACACCTCTCCTTTATTTGCCTTTATTTTAGGGTCTTTGACCATGTGTTAGGACCTTTTGAAAAAGAGTGTTTATTCATAAAATAAAATAATGGTTTAAAATAAAAAATGGTGTAAAATTTTAAAAATGTTAAAAGAAAAGTGGAAGATTTAAAAGTAAAACAAATTAAAAAAGGTTTATGTAAAAAGATTATTTTTTAAAATGAATGCAAAATTTAGTAGCTTGAACATATAGTTACCCTCATCTTATCATTGGAATGTTCTTTTCAATCCATCGCTTTTAGCATTAAGAGTATATTTTTTATTTTTGATGGAATGGTCATATTCAACAAGAGATTGGTTCTTTATGTTCAAGATATTAAACTTGCTTAAAATGATAGTTTTAAGAAAGAAAAATAATAAAAATATTTAAAAATATTTTATTTTGTAAAAAAAAATGCAACTTTGAATGATCAAGAATTATTAATATAAATTGCACATCAACATAATCATAAAAATAATATAGAATATGGATATAGATATAATATAATACATAGGATATAGTATATAGCGTATATTTAACTTGGAAATGAAATGGAGTTAGTGGTTAGCAACATAAATACACAAGATAATAAATTATATAAAAATGAAAAAGAAAAGAGTAAGAGATGTTAGATGTTAGCACAAGTGCACAATAATAATAATAATGATGATGTTAGTAGATGTTAGTAGTAAGCAGGAAAATAAAAAGTAAAATGTTAGCATAAGTTAGTAGAAGTTAGTAAGTTATTTTGAGAGATTGATAGCTTGAACAAGATATATAATATGAAAAATGCAAGAATGCTTAATGCAATGCATGATACATACAACAAAATAATTTTGGGGTGCATACAAGGTGCAAATGATGCATGATGCCTTTCGGGATACATGCAAAGTGATGTAAATTTGGGATACATGGAAGTATGCAAGTGATATAAGCGATGCAAGCTGGGGTACATACAATTAACCTTAATTCATTTAAAAATACTTCAAGCACATGGTAGTGAATGCATCATACACATGATATGCAATGAAGTAAGTGAAAATGCAATTTACGATGCAAAAATATAAACATAAAGAATAATCAAGCCAAAAGCTTTAGGTTAGTAATAATCAAGCACACACAACACAATTACAAGTTTAGGTTCTTTATGTTCAAGATATTAAACTTGCTTAAAATGATGGTTTTAAGAAAGAAAAATAATAAAAAGATTTAAAAATAGTTTATTTTGTAAAAAAAAAATGCAACATTGAATGATCAAGAATTATTCATATAAATTTCACATCAACATAATAATAATAACAATATAGAATATGGATATGGATATAATATAGTACATAGGATATAGTATATAGCATATATTTGACTTGGAATTGAAATGGAGTTAATAGTTTGCAACATAAATAAACAAGATAATAAATTACATAAAAATGAAAACGAAAAGAGTAAGAGATGTTAGATGTTAGCACAAGTACACAATAGTAGATATTAGTAGTAAGCAAGAAAATAAAAAGCAAAATGTTAGCATAAGTTAGTAGCAATTAGTAAGTTATTTTGAGAGATTGATAGCTTGAACAAGATATATAATATGAAAAAAAATACAAGAATACTTAATGCAATGCATGATACACACAATAAAATAATTTCGGGGTACATACAAGGTGCAAATGATACATGAAACAATTCGAAATACATGCAAAGTGATGTAAATTTAGGATACATGGAAGTATGCAAGTGATATAAGCGATGTAAGCCAGGTACATACAATTAACCTTAATTCATCTAAAAATGCTTCAAGCACATGGTAGTGAATGCATCATACACATAATATGCAATCAAGTAAGTGAAAATATATTTTACGATGCAAAAATGTAAACATAAAGAATAATCAAGCCAAAAGCTTTAGGTTAGTAATAATCAAGCATACACAACACAATCAAGTTTAAAACTTTAAGTCAAAGCTTGAAATCATCAAATTGAATCTACTAGTTTATTAAAAATAAAAAATGAATATTAAATGCAATAAAAAGCAAGTGAAAAGTAAGATTTAAAAGCAAAAATGGAAGTTTTAAATGGAAAACCAAAGCTTTGCTTTAAAGTTCAATCATCATGGGCTTTAAAAGTTACTATTTATTAAAACCACCATTGATCTTTAAGGTTTTAGTGACTTTAGAAGACATCCTTAGAGTCCTTTTAAATAAAAAATCAAAAAGAGGAGAAAAAACTTCGGACAACAGCTTTTAGGGGATGAACAGCCAGCCCAGGCTAAAGAAATGGTTGGCCAACTATGATAAATAACTGGCCAACATGATGAACAACTGGCTAATTGTTCATCATTAGGCCCCGTTTTTGTACTTTTGATTTAAATTTTTAAAAATTCAAGGCTCCACACATAAAACCAAAGGCTCTAATAGATAAATAAGGTATTTTCGAAAGAGATTAACCTCATAAATGACTTAGAAACTCACTAAAAATGAGAGATTAAAATTGAAATAGAGATTAAAGGGGTAAGGTTTAATTTGGTTTGATTTTGATTTGATTATGTATTTATAGTAGGTTCTGGAATAGGTAGGATAGTGACAAAAAAAAAAGGGATTTTTGATGGTGGATTTAGAGTAAAAAGGTATGGAGAATGAGTAGAGAGGAGATTTAAGTGTAGAGAAAAATGATTTATTTTTGGTATATGGGAGAATGTTTTTATTTCTACACAACTTGCACACACTCCCAAAAGCTCCCTTTTTTTATATTTATAGACAAATTAAGGTTGTGGCATTTAGGTAATAAAAAGGTATATATAAAGGGTGAATATGTAACAATATATACTAAATAATTCCTAAGCTTGACTCTTAGTATAGAAGATTATTTGCTTAGTGATTAATCTTAGGAATTGAGTCATATTTTATTACACAAAAATAATGATATAGAAAGGTATGAGACCCACTTTGACCATCGGAGGTCAAAATTTTTATTTTTTACTAAATGGTACCCATAGACACGCTATAATTTTATAAGATAGTTTTAGACTGTAATTTGGTCTCACGAACTCGGTTTTGACCTCAGAAAAAGTCGTTTGACTAAAGTTTGACTTTTTATTCCAAACCTTTCTAAGGTTAAACTAAGGCACGAAACACACAAACCATACTAAAAACACAACAGAGAAGTCATAAAGAGCCCTTGTGTCGGGTTTGACTTAATGAAACTATGAATGGAGAACTTTCATTCATCTACCCACCAAAATCTCTTTTCCACCACCATTAGCATTTGGTAGACCCACTAAGGTTGAACTTCAAAATAGTCGAAGCCTTTATATCTACCGAATAACAAGACATCAGATAAAAACATAATAATAGGGACAAGTACATGAAAGAAAAAAAAACCTTGTAATTATACGCATTTTCACTTGAAAGGCATTTTTTTATATATATTTAAAAGTTTGTGGTTTCATTTTTTCAAAATTTTAATACCTTATTAACTAATATTACCATTATTTTATAATAAAATGTTAATATGTTACTAACTTTTAATAATAAAATTTTTTTATGAGTGATTTACAACTAATATAACTACTTAAATATTTTTAAAATATTATATAAATTTATTCTAAATTTTTTTATTTCTAATAAAATTAAAAGTACATCTTATTTTTATTTAGGATAAGTTCAACTTTTAATAATAAATTTTTTTTAATTGATTTACTATTAATATAACTACTTGAATATTTTTAAAATATTATATAAATTTATTCTAAAAATTATTTTTTATTTCTAACAAAATTAAAAGTACATCTTATTTTTATTTAGGATAAGTTCATTGTAGTTAATTGACTACTATATTGCATAGTAAATGATTTTACTATTAAATATTATTAGCACAGTCAACTATCTCTAGTTATATCTTTGTATTCCTATTTAGTGACGATTTATATTCTTAATTTAGGTTTTCAATATTTGTATTCCTACTTAGTGTTAATTTTTATCTTTAATTTAAGGATCCTGCTTGTATATAAACAAATTTAATATCAATAATAGAATATAGAGTAATTCTAGTAACCTTCTTTTATTATTTGACATGGTATTATAGTGGTAGGAATCCTAGGGCATTTTTTAATCTATGGCTAATGATAGCCCAATGAGTTCTACTTAAAACCAACCAATCAAACACTGTCCAAACAAGCCTTGATGCCTTATCACATGCTCTTCATGCTTCTAACAACTTGGCATTGTGCTATGACAAATGCACTTCAAGCCAAAAACAAAATTGGTTTTATAGATGGATCTTTTAAATGTCCATTATCTAGTTCACTAGAAGAATTTGCATGGATCAAATACATTTCCATGGTAATTTCTTAGATTTTTAATTCTCTTCATCCTACTCTCCATAATAGTATTGCATATTTTGTCATGGCACTTTCAATGCTGCATGATCTGTATATACAAAAACTTTAGAACCAAGTAAGATCAAAATTTATCAAAAGTAAAAATTACTACTAGCATCTCGGCTATTGCATAGTTGAGTTGTGCATCATTCAAGGTTCGGCTTGCATAATAGATAACATGAAGTTTATTCTCCTTCCTTTGGCCAAGTACAGCTCCTATTGCATGATCATTTGCATCGCACATTAATTCAAATGGAAGATTCCAATCTGGTGAAACAATTATAGAAGCTGATATCAATGCTTCTTTCAACCTATCAAAATCCAATTTGTAATCATTAATAAAGTCAAAAAAAGAATCTTTCTCAAGTAATTTACAAAGAGGTTTAGAGATTTTTGAAACATCCTGGATAAACCACTGATAGAATCTTGCATGGCCTAGGAAACTTTGAATTCCTTTGACATTTGTTAGGTACTGAAGTTTTTCAATGGTCTCCACTTTTGCTTTGTCCATTTCAATACCTTGTGCTGAAATCTTATGTCTAAGAACAATTCCTTCCTTCACCATAAAATGACACTTTTCCCAATTCAACACTAGGTTTGTCTCTTCACACCTTATAAGAACTTGCTCTAAATTCTCCAAGCATCCTTTAAAAGAGCTGCCATAGACTGAGAAATTATCCATGAATATATTTATAATTTTTTCTACCAAATCTGAGAATATGGCTATCATGCATCTTTGAAAGGTTGCTGGAGCATTACACAATCCGAATAGCATCCTTCTGTAAGCAAATGTGCTATAGAGACATGTAAATGTCATTTTCTCTTGATCTTCTAGAGTAATTACTATTTGATTGTAGCCTGAATAGCCATCTAGGAAGCAATAGAAAGCATGTCCTGTTATCCTCTCCAACATTTGATCAATGAACAGTAGTGGAAAATGATCCTTCCTAGTAGCTGAATTCAATTTCCTGTAGTCAAAGTATACTCTCCATCCAGTCACTACTCTTGTGGTAATATGCTTATCTTCTTTATTTTCGACCACGGTCATTCTTCCTTTCTTTGAGACACACTGGATAGGGCTTAACTATGAACTATCTAAAATTGGGTATATGATCCTAGTATCAAGTAGCTTGACCATCTCTTTCTTCACCACTTCTTGTATGTTCGGGTTGAGCCTTCTTTGCCTTTCAATGATTGGCTTAAATCCTTCTTCCATTAAAATCTTGTGCATGCAATAAAATGGATTTATCCCTATTATATCTGAAATTTACTAACCAATTGCTCTTATTTTCCTTTTAAGCATCCTCATAAGAAATTCTTCTTGGTTTTGGGTGAGTTTAAAGGATATAATCACAGGTAAAGTTTGGTTCTCTCCAAGAAAAGTATACCTCAAATGTTGGGGTAAAGGTTTCAAGTCTACATTCGGTGGTTTTATGATTAATGGTGGTGTAGGTTCAGTATTTGGTAATTGGATTTGGGAAAAAGAAGTTTGGTGTTTAAGGTATTCTTTATTTTGGGAGGATTGTACATGCATACACTTCTCAATATTCTCCAAATCATCACAAATTTCCAACTTCCTTCGTTGGACTTCAATCACACATTCATTCACAATATCAATTCTAAAGCATAAATCATTATCAGCAGGATGTTTCATACCTTGATAGATGTTGAACTTACAACTTTTCTCACCTACCCGTAGGGTCAAAGTTTCATTATATACATCGATAATTGCCTTGGCAGTGTAGAGGAAAGGCATACCAAGAATCAATGGAATATCTTCATCTTCTTCAAAGTCGAGAATAATAAAGTCTACTGAAAAGATAAATTTTCCAGCCCTTACAAGTACATCTTCAACTATTTCTTCTGGTTCCTGTACTGTCTTATCTGCCAGTTGTAAATGGATGTTTGTTAATCTTGCTTCTCCTAATCCTAATTTTTTATAAATTGACAAAGGCATAAGGTTAATAGAAGTACCTGAATTATATAAAGACTTTTGAAATGATAAATTTCCAACTGAGCATGGAATAGTAAAACTCCCTGGTTGCTTCCGTTTTAAAGGAAGTTTATTAGAAATTATTGCACTGCACTTCTTTGTAAGTATAACTGTCTCGAACTCCTATAACTTCTTTTTATTGGAAATTAACTCCTTTAAGAACTTTTCATACTTTGGCATTTGAGCTAAACATTCCATAAAAGGTATATTGATGTGGAGAGTCTTGAATCTTTCCAAGAACTTTACAAACTGCTAATCATGCTCCTTTTTCTTTAACCTTTACGGGTATGGTACTAGAGGTTTGTATGCCCGAATTGGTGGTGACTTTGCCTTTTCTTTGTTCTCCACTTTCACTTCTGTTTCTTCTGGTGTCTCAACCCTTTCGCCATCCTGTTCTTTCTCTTCTTCATTCTTTTTTTCCTTATACTTCATTATTGCTTAAGGGGTTTGGATCTTTGTACCACTTCTCAAGGTGATAGCCTTTACTTACTCTTTTGGATTCTTCTTTGTATTGCTCGGTAATGCACATTGATTCTTTGTTGATAAGGAATTTGCTAGCTGCCTCATTTGGACTTCTAGATTATGAATAGAAGATGAATGGTTTTAGATCATTTGTTCCATCCTCTTTTGAGCTTCATCTTACTGACTTATCTTTGTTGACATTACATCCATGAATTTCTCCATTCTACTCTCTATGGAAGTTGAGGATGAACCTTTGTCTTAGTGAAATTGAGGTTGAGATTGTTGTGCATTCTGACCTCCAAATCCTGGTGGTACTTGTGGTCTCCACTGATTGTTTCTTTGATTGCTCCAAGAGAAATTTGGATGATTCCTCCAACTAGGATTGTAAGTGTTACCATAGACTTGGTTTTGAGGTCCTTTGAAGTTGCCCACGTAGTTGACACCCTTTATAGACATTTCTTGCATCATTTGACATTCAACTATAAGATGACCTCCTTGACATAGTTCACATGAGAAAGACAATGTAGATACTGCATTCACATTCACTTTGTCCATCCTTTTTATCAGAGAATTAAGCTTTTCATTCAACATGGTAAAATTGTCCACTTCTATTGCTCTAGCATTCTTTGTAATGGTCCTTTCATTAGACCACAAACTTTGTATATTTGCGATTTCTTTAAAGAGATCTAAAGCATCTTCTGGTGTCTTTGACATGATAGTACCTCCAGTTGCTGCATCAATGTTAACTCTAACCGCATAATTGACTCCTTTGTAAAATGATTGTACCAAATCCCATGTAGGAATCAATTGAGTTGGACATTGCTTCTGAAGGTATTTGAATCTTTTCCAGCACTCATAGAATATTTCATCATCTCTTTGAAAGAAAGAGTTAATCTCATTTCTGATCCTCAATACCTTTGCAAGTGGTAAGTATTTATTGAAGAAAGTTGTGTAGAGCTCTTGCCAAGTGTTGATGGAGTTGGATGGCAAGCTTATAAACCATCTCTTTACTCTATCCAAAAGAGAAAATGGAAAGAGAATCAACTGGATTGCATCAAGTTGCACTCCATTCATCTTGAAAATGGAACAGTACTGCATGAATCGAGTCATATGACCAAATGGATCCTCATGTGGCAGCCCATTAAATGGTGAATTTTGGATCACTTGGATCATTACCGGTTTGATTTCAAAGTTGTTTGCTGCTACTGCCAGCCTTACAATTGGTGTTTGATCACCTTGCACATTAGGACTCATAAAATCTCTCATGGTTCTCTGACCATTCTGAGGATTCTGAAGAACTTGTTACCTCGGTGGGTTATTCTTTGTGTCATCCCCTAAGTCCATTTTGCTTGGTGATTGTATTGATATGATTGTTTGTTTATTTTTCTCACGAACCGTCTTCTCTAACTCCAGATAAAAAATTCATAAATAATTATGTACATATCTAAATTGAGTAATTCTAATTAGAAATGAAAATAGACTTATAATTCTAGCATCAGTAAAAAATCATAGTCGTTGAACTTGTATATGTATCATTTGGATATATTAAACTTTGACTAATAAGTTGCACCTAATTGAGTTGGGTGCAAGTGTGTGATATGGCTATGTGTGATTGATATGTGATTATATGTAGGAGTTGAAAAGGGGAAGGAAGACACCACCAACTAGGAGAAAATCCTCTATTTGAAGTTTGGAAGCACTTTTGGTAAGTGATTACTAATATATTATATATATTAATTTCTTTTATAGATAATAGTATTATTATTCTTGGATTATGAAACTTAAATGAAGAATGTACATGTGTATGATATATTGATGTTAAGAAATATGATGAGAATATAGAATTTTGCTATTGAATATAGTTGATGCAATGTGTATACTCAAAGTGTGAAATGTGGTGATATGTGTTGATATGTGAGCTCTATATATATAAATATGAGGAATGAGTTGAGTGGTCATATGTGTGATTATAGTGAGGTTATGAGCTAGGCGGCAACGTGTAAGCAGGATGCCATAAATGATATTGTGTGAGAATGAGTCGGGTGGTTGGCATTGCCGATAAATGCATAAAGTATGCCATTTATATATGTGAGAATGAGTCAGGTATGTATGGCATACTATTTGTTAGTGACATACCAATAATATTATGTGAGGATGAGCCGAGAAGTTTGGCATGTCTAAGATATATGTGAGATTGTATTTGTATGAGATTAAGCTATATTGGCAAAGTGTGATGCAATTGAGTAAGAATGGATCCGACCGGATACCAAATAGTAAAATTAATATGTGTTCTTTAAACTTATGCTTGCAAATGAATCTTGTTCTACATTATTCCTAATAATGAGTTGAAAGTGTGAACATGAATGATTGGAATTGTGATGTATTTGAATGTAGTACGTTTGAGAATGAGATTATGGTGTTCGTGTATACTTTGAGATGTTTTCTTTTTACTCTAAGTTTACCTTTAGGTATATTATGGTTTCCTCTTGCTAAATGATTGTTTTCAGTGTGGTATGGTGAGTTTTGGAACCCTCACAATAGTGATGGGCTTCTCACGATCATGAGCAAGCCCATCACCACCGTAAGGGGCAGTTCGTGAGCAGTGCAGGCAGTTGTGAACAGTAATCTAGCCTTTCCCTCATAATCTCCTCACGGTCGTAAGGAGATGCTCACGATCGTGACCCTCTTGGTCATGATCGTGAGGGCAGATCGTGAAGGGCACAAGACTTTTTATGATGGCTTATTCTTTTAGTTTTTAATTGGCCTCAACTCTTGCTACGATCAAAACTTTCAAACTCACAATCATGATACACCTCTAAGTTATATTAAAAGCTTGAATTTTAGACCATTAAACATTTGGTGTATTCGTTAGCTTAATGTTTAATTTAATTAGTTCTTGAGAAGTTGGTATATATAATTGTATTAGTAATTACTTACTGAGTAGCAAGCTCACCCCTTTGAATCTAATTTTTCAGGATATAGTTAGACAAAGCTTGAAGTTTGCACCTTGGTAGTAATCTCAGGTGGGCCAAAGGTGAGCTTGGTACAATCATACCCCATCCTTATTATCATGTGACATTTTGATATTTTGTAATGATATTATGAATACAATTTAGCCAAGTGTGATGAATATGAGGAGAAGTAGTCAATGTAATGTGCACATACGTAACTAATATGTTGAGTTCATGAATATATATATATATATATATATATATATATTGATGAGTACAAATCCGCAAGTGCACAAAATTGTATCAAGTAGTAATAAAGATATCGTCCCACAGAGATTGTAAATTGAATACTGAAATACTAACTATGTCCGTTTGTTTAGACACCGAAATAAAGTTTGGATTCTTTAAGAATTAAAACTAAATTAAAATAAAGAAAAACTCAAATTCAAACAAATAATAAAAACTAGGATTCTTATTCTTAATTAGACCATTTCAAAAGATTGATTAACCAACTAGGTCTATGCTATTTCTAATTCATTTTGAATGGATCTTAGAAACAATATGTTTTCCTCTCAGATAAATCTATGATTAATTGAGAATTAATTAACAATAAGTTTACTGGCTCTCACCAACCTAATGTCTTTTAAATCCAATTTTAAACACAACCTTTTAATCAATACTAATCACTTAAATGTCTCTCAACTACTTAAGCAATTAATAGGTCATTGCCTAATCCTATAGAACCTATCTCTCGATTAAGCCTATAGTATTAATTCAATCTTAGGGTGATCAGTCCTAAAATGACATTAAGCACAATAATAACCAATGAATTAGATCTAGTAACCTAACATAAATCATAATAAGTATATGGTCAATTCAGAATAAGAACCCTAAGAAGGAATCTAGCCACTCATATTAAAAAGAAAAGAAAACAATAGAGAAATGAAAATAATTCTAAACATAATGAATAATAAAAGAGTTGATACAAGAAAAACTCCCTTCCAAATGATGTAAGGAAGCCTTGCTCTTCTAACTTCAAGCCAAGTATCTCCTCTACTATAAACTAAAATAAAACAGAATGAAAATGTATTCTAAATCAAAAAGAATAGAAAAACAAGAACAAGAACGACCTCTAATGAAAATTAAATGGTTCTATTTATAGACCTAAATACCTAGTGAGAAAGGTAATCTGAAACCCTTCAAACTCTATCTAATCAAGAGCTAAAAGATAAGCTCAATCCTACTAAACTTTAGCTTCAAATCTACTTCTGAATGACTACCATATCAGCTATGCATGGGTGCACAGAAATTTAACACGGGCGTGCAGCATATCAACTCTGAATCATTCAGAGACAAGCATGGGTGTGCTCAATTTTGGCATGGCCCTGCATCCCTGTAGCTTGATTTTCTCAAGACTCAGGCACGGTCGTGCACAAATATGGCATGGGTGTGCAGACCTGATATGAGGATAACCTTTAAATATGATCTCCAATCTTATCTCATCTTTAATTGTGATGTCCATCTTTTCCAAATGCATCCTACCAACAAAAACTTAATGAAGATTATCTATTTAACATTAAAATAACGAAATCCTAAATAAAATAATAAAACTAACTAAATCAACTAAAAACTAACTAAACATACAACTAGTAAACCTAATATGCAATAAAATGAAGTGCTCAAAACAAGTATTTTTCACACTCATCATATATATATATATATATTATTTGTGAAAAATTTTCCTTATACCATATGTAGAGATGTGATAGTGGGTGTTACATTAAAGTGGTATCATAGTAGAAATTAGATTCCTCAGGCATGAGAACATGATGTATTCATGGCATACTATATATAAGTCATAGATTACATATAGTTGATGTGTGTTGAATGTGTCAGGATGGAAGAACACCAAGCACCTTGCACTAGCCTGGAAGAGTCATCTGAGTCAGTTCATAGGCAAACACCTATGCATGCATTAGGTGAACCCAAGCAATCGCAACCACAACCCCCTCCTCCTCCACAGGTTGCATACCCTTTTATGCAAGAGTTTGTCTAGATGATGAGAAATAGGTCAAAATCAAATAGAAAGTGCCCTTTATGAAAATTATGAAAAGCTAAAAAAATAGGGTGCCAAAGTTTTTGCAGGGACTACCAATCCAGCGGTAGTTGAAGAATAGTTAAGAAACACTGAAAAAGTATTAGATCGATTTGAATGCACTCCTAAAAAGAGAGTAAACTATGCAATGTCATTATTTGAGCAAGATGCCTTGGATTGGTAGGAGACTATATCGGGAAGCAGGAATGTGCTAATGACATTAACCTGGGTAGATTTTTTGAAAGAGTTTACAAACAAATACATGCTAGTTGTATACAAAGATATGAAGAAGCTTGAATTCCTTGAATTGAAGTAAAATGACTTATCTATGGCTGATTATAAAGTCCAATTAGTGAGATTATCAAAATATGCACCTGAAGAGATAACCATTGAGGAACTGAAAAGAAACAAAACTGAAAAGAAATCAATTTGAAAGGGGACTGAATCTTGAAAGTAGAGAAAAGATGGTGGTAAAGCCACCCACGTACAGAGATTTATTGGAGACATCACTTCGAGCTGAGGAAACTATATTAGAAAGAAATGCATTGGAAGTTAAAAGAAAAAAGACTACCGGTGTGTTTACTACTTCAACAAGAACATGTGGTAGTTCATCTTTTAAAAGTGTTGGGTTTTAACAAAGTGGTTTTAAAGGATAAAGGTTAATCTGGTTTAATTAATTAGCAGGAGGAACTTCTAACAAGGGAATTGGGAAGTTTGATAGTCGAAGAAGTGTTGGTAGAAGTCGATCTATAGGTAGTGTATCAACTTCGGTATGTAATAAATGTGGCAGATTCCACTCGGGAGAGTGTTGGGGCCCTAAAGCAAACATGTGTTACTACTGTAGCCAACCAAGACATTTCATTAAAGATTGTCTAGTGAAGGAAAATATAGAAGGAACTCAAATAATGGGGCAAAGCAGTACTGGAGAAAATAATCCATAAATTAGTCGAGGTAGAGGTCGTAGGAAAGGAAGTGGAGTTGGCACCTCAACATCAACTGGAATCATTGGTCAGACTCAAAGTCAAGCTAGGGTGTATGCTATTATAAGACAATAAGCTCCTGTGGTGTCGGATGTGGTTACGGGTACATTTATTGTCCTTGGTCATGATGCATTTATGTTGATAGATCCTAGGTCTACATGCTTATTCATATCATATGAGTTTGCATTAAGGATTCATGGCACCATCGAATCATTAGGATATAATATGTGTGTTTCTATGTCTGCTGGAGGTATTTTGATTGTAAATACGATGATTAAATCATGTCCTATAGAGGTAGATGGTATGACTTTGCATGCAGACTTAATAGTTATTAAACTAAAAGGGTTTAATGTTATTTTAGGAATGGATCGGTTGTCCAAATATCATGCCATTGTGAACTGTTATACAAAGGAAGTAATTATAGATGTTCCGGGGTAGAAAAAGATAGTGTTAGTTGGTGAGAGAAAAATTATCCTTGCCTATTTAATTTCAGCTACAACATCATTTGATTTAATTAAAGATAGATGTGAAGCTTATTTATCTAACATCATAGACACGATAAAGGTTAGTCCGGGGGTAATGGATGTGTCAGTTGTTAGGGAGTTTCCTAATGTATTTTTAGATGAGTTACCGGGGTTGGCTCTACATTGGGAAGTGGATTTTGAAATTGAAACTATACTAGGAGTGGCACCAATATCAATTGCTTCATACATAATGGCACCTTTAGAATTAAAAGAATTGAAAAAGCAACTAGAAGAATTGTCAGAAAAAAGGTTTATTAGACCAATCACATCACCATGGGGAGCACCGATATTATTTGTGAAAAAGAAAAATGGTAGCATGAGGTTGTGAAAAAGAAGCCGGATCCATCGAAGATTAAAGCTATATTGGAGTGGAAGGCACCCAAAAATGTGACAGAAGTTTGAAGTTTCTTGGAATTAGCTGGTTATTACATAAGGTTCGTAAAAGATTTTTCTATTATTGTTAGACCTTTAACAAATTAGTTGAAGAAGAATGCCTCTTTCCAATGGAGTGAGGCATGTCAATGTAGCTTTGAGAAATTGAAAGAAGCTCTCACTACTGCCCTTGTACTTGCGTTGCCAACTGGAAATGGAGGTTTTAGGTGTATACTGATGCTTCGAGGCAAGGATTGGGATGTGTACTAATGCAAAATGGAAACGTAATAGCCTATACCTCCAGACAAAGGCGGGTTTTGCAAAGGGGAAGGAGAATTTTGAGGTTGTTGAGAATTTGAAGAAGAGGCTAAAATTTGAGGGTGTTGGCCATTAACAGATACAAAATTTTCTTCGTGAAATGTGCAAATATTAAGTGAAGGGTTGGAATTTTGAATTTTATGAATTAAAGAGGGAAAATTGGTTCTGTGAGAGGAGCTTGAGATAGGGTCTTCATAATATTTTTTGGCCCATTCTTGACGGTCTTTGATGCACTGTTGGTGTTGATATTGGGCCATTTTATGCTCACTTTCTCTTCGATTTTGCTCGTAAATCTAGAGTTAAATGACTAGGTAAAAGTGTTCAGTAAACTCATCAAATTTAACTTTAGGCCTTGGCATGATTTGAAAGAGAAAAGAGAGGGGCAAAAGAGGTGAAATGGAAAAGTGAAAGATAGTAAGCTATTTATACCATATAACTAACTATGGGCTTGGGCCCAAGCTAGTTATAAAACGGGGGGCATTGTTGGGCCCAATATAAATTTGGATTTTTATTTTGATTAAAAGCCCATTACATCAAGCCCAACCCATTCAAATGTGACTTGGTGATTAAGTTAGTAATTAAGCAGAGAGAAGAAAGCTCCAGAAGAAACCAGTAGAATATGTTAACAGACTAATAGGCTGTTGAGCTGAGGGTAAACCAAAGAGGTGTAAGGAATTACAAAAATTAATAGGAAATTATTGCACAAATTAAAGAGCTTGATGATTAAGTTCATTTGAAAAGTTAATGAGGACATCTTATAAAGATCCAATCCAAACACAAACACGAGGATCAACCAATCATCAATCAAACAGAATCGACAACAATCATTAGCCATTCTCTGTAATTTTCTTTATCAATTTCCTGCTTCATTTAGTAAATCTTAGCTTTATTTTACTATTTCACCAAGCTTGTCAAACATTAGACCAGTAGAAATTAAATTTTATTTTTTGTTCAAATATTTACTGCCAAAAATTATAAAATCACAAATACTCACGTTGGAATTCAAGCAAATTATGGTAAAGGAGCTTGCGAACTCACAATTTATCTGAAGAAGTCAGAATTTATTGAGGAAATAATATTCCTCTGGCACGCTTGAACCCAATTTAAAAAAAAAATTGGAGAAACAAATTGATAAGATCAAAACCTTATAGTGGAATTATAAATTAAGTGCTTGATGATGACAACACATCAAAAAGTCCTTTTTATATTTTTCATTACCTCTTAGAGTAGCAAAGAATGTCTTCTCTTTTCATTTTTCATAGTCTTTTAATTTGTTTTAAAAGTAAAACAAACTAATAAACATTGTAAAAGAGAACACCTTATTTTATTTTTTTTCTTTGAAGCTTTCTTTTATCTATATTTAATTCTAACATTTATTTTAAGAAAAAAAAAAGTCATTTATCCACTCCTAATTATTTTTAATTATATAGATAAAATCTTTTAATTTTTTTTTTAGAAAAATCAAATCCTTATTTATATTGAAAAAACTTTAGCTCATCTCTTTCTTTAATTGACGGAAAAAAGCAAAATAATTTGGAAAGAAATGAATTTATAAAAGTTTTAAAAATATAGGTTGACATATTTTGAAAAAGAGACGAATTTAAACTATCCCTATCGTAGTCTGAAGGAATTTTATTTTGGAGGAGATGCATCCATATTTTAGGGGGAAAAAGGGATTTTATTCAGTTTATGTCAAAAATCATACATTCCAATAATATGAATTAATTTGACAGCCATATTTTGAACCCTATCTATTTTAAAATTGTTATTTCAATTTGATGTACATAGAAAAGTTAATATATTTGATCATTTTTTTTAAAAAAAATAAACTGAAAATCATTTTATAGTTAGTTAACAATTTAATTAGTTCAACCCACTTTAATGACATATAATGTTATAAAGTTTTTTTCCAAAGAAAATATGAAAAAATTATATATATATATATATATATATATATATATTTAAAATAATAAATAAGTTGTATTACTTATACACGGTAACACTTTATATATTCAACAAAATATACATTTTTCAAAATCATAATAGCTTATTTCATTAAAAAAATTTACAATTTATGAATTAATTTTTGGTCGAAAATAATTTATCGTTTAAATAAATGATTAAAGAGGATAATAATTTTCAAATTCAGAATTTGAAATCTTAAGTAAACTTTGGCTCATAATCATTTATGTCCTCAAGTAGTATAAAGTTATTGTTAATTCTTAAGTAGAGAATTAACTTCACTTCTTTAATATTTTTTTAATTAGCCGACAGTATAAAATGATGTGTACACAAAGGAGTTAAGCTGAAGGTGTTTAGCATAACTAGGGGTGAGCACGGTCCGGTTCGGTTCGGAGAATGCAATTCTCCGGAATTGCTCCATACTATCGGAGATTTAAAAATTAAATCTCCGGAATTGCTCCAAATTTTCGGTTCGGGACAGTTCGGAGATTAAAAATTTCGG
>CATIWO010442606.1:0-34572 GCA_949673435.1 Macaranga tanarius
GTACTAAATGAGTTTGTCACTCATATTATCGACTCTTGATAATAAACTCATTTAACATAATACTAATGGTAAATATTCAAATAAATAAATAATTTATCTAAAAGAATATGTTATTGCCAAAGGGATTATATACAATGTTTACATACAAAATGGCCCTAGGGCACATCTATACTAACATTGATATCACATGAGAAATTGTTTGGTTAGGGACTAGGCAAATCAATCTTTACTTAGAACTAAATCTGACCATGGATAAGACATCTAGTTTCGGATATGATGTCAACAGGAGTAAGCTCATATAACACAAGGCATGTTCAAACTATGCCAGCCATACTATACGATACAATGCTTATTTGGAATGTGTATACTGATGAACTAACAATTACATGCAAATGCAAGCATAATATATCCACACAAGCACATAATTATAGTTACATAATATGCATGAACATGGTATAAAGTGATATTCAAAATATATAAATATTGTTAAATAGAATGGTAAGAAAAATGCATGTACACAGTAAGACATGATGTATAATATGACAAAGATAATGTATGACAAATGCAACATGTTCAATATAACAAGAATTTAAAACATAATGTGGTTTGATAAAATAACATGGAAATAATACACACATGGCATATCATGAAAAGATAACATGGAATAATTGTGCATGATTATGGCATAAGTGCTAAAAATATATCATGTCTAAGATGTAAAGCATAGTAAATCATGTCATGAAAAAAACTTGAGATATGATGGGTCATGGCATGTATACAACACAAAAAGTGATAAAAATAGTATGTTCTAGCATATCATGTCATATCATACATGTCGTATCCTAAACTAGTTCAAAACATGACATGAGCATAAGTGTATTTAATATGAAAGGAATGCAAGTAATCATACATGTAACATAGCAAGCATACCATATTATACATATTAGAACATACATGTTTTATGGCAAAATATATACACGACATAGTGCATTATTATTAAATCATAGTAATATGCACATGAATGAATCATGCAAAGCATGTATAATGAAAAAAATAGATAGCTAATTCCTTTCACCAACACCTTCCTTATTTACCTTTTTTATAGAGGTCTTTCATCATAAGTTTGATCTATAACAAAAGGAATTTATTTATGGAATAAAGCAATGTTTTAAAAGGTATAAGATGAAAAAATGGAATAATGCAAAACAAAATATGAAAAATGTTGAATAAAAGGGGAAAATTAAAAGTAAACCCAAGTTTAAAATAGTCAATGAAAAAAGACAAAAGATAACACTTAAAATAAAAAGAAAGACAAAAGCTTTTAAAAGGTTTAGGAAACTAAACATATAGTTACCCTCATCTTATCATTGTAATGATAATTTCAATCCATCACTTTTAGGCATTAAGAGTATATCTTTGATGGAATTATCACATTTAACAGGAGATTGCTTGTTTATGTTTAAGGTACAAAATTTGTATTAAAACAAAAAGGTGAATTTGATTTGAAGAAAATAACAAAGGAATTATGGAGTTATAAATAAACAACATAATAAAAAAAATTAGTACAAGTTAGCAAATTACTTAATAAGTAAAAAAATAAAAAAAATAGATGTTAGATGTTAGTAGGAGTTAACAAGAGTTAGCAAGAGTTAGAAAGAGTTAGTATTGAGAGCTTGATAAGTTGAGCAAGATATATAATATGTAAGAGATGCAAATATGCTTTAGTGCAATGAATGATACATAAAATAAATAATTATAGGGTGCATCCAAATACAAATTATGCATGATACAATTTAGGGTGCATGCAATATGATGCAAATTCAGGATACATACAAATATGCAAGTGATGCAAGTCGGGGTGCACACAATTAATTCTAAGTAATCCAAAAATGGTTGAAGCACATGATAGTGATAGGCATCATACACATGAAATGCAAAAATGCAAGTGATTATGCAAATTATGATGTAAGAATGCAAGCAATAAACCATAATTAAAGGCTAAGTACATGGTGAGTACTATTCAAACATACATATCAAAACCAAAGTTAAAAACTTTAGAGAAGTTTTAAAATCAATGATCCCAAGTTGCTAAGATGTTGAAGATTTAAAATCAAACTTTAAATACATCAATAAACAAGTAAAAAGTAACTTTAAAAGTTAAAAATGAAAGATTTAAAGAGAAAATAAAGGATTGGCCAAAATTTCAATCATCCTAGGCTCTTCAAGTTACTATTGATTCAAACCATAAATTAATCATAAGGTTTTAGTGATGGTAGAAGCCATCCTTAGAGTCATTTTAAATAAAAAAACATCAAAAAGAGGTGAAAAAGCTCTAAATAGCCGGCCTCGGGGGATGAACAGTTGGCCCAAGCTAAAGAAATGGTCGGCTAATAATTGAACAATTAGCTGACTGTTCATCACTGGGCCCTAATTGTGCAATTTAATTCACACTTTTAAGAAAACAAGGCTCCACACACAAGACCAGAGACCCCAAAGGATTAAAAAGATATTTTTGACAATGTTTAGCCTCAGAAATAGGTTGGAAACTTACCAAATGTGAGAGATTGGGATTAAAATTTAAAGAAATTTAGGGTAAAGGTTTGGTTTGATTTGGATTTTAGTTTAAGTTAATGTTTGTAATTAATTTTAGTTCTAGAATTGAAGGATGGGTGATGAAATGAATAAGGTTTGATGGTGTATAGAGAAGGAAAAAGAGTAGAAATTGAGTAGAGTAAATAGTGAAGTGTAGAAAATTGGTTTATTTTTGGTATATTTTTAGTCTTTGAAAGGATTTTTCTCTGCATCACTTGCACACACTCTCTAAAAAGGCCTCCTTATTTGATTCATAGGACTCACTATTCAAAGAAGTACTAGGTTATGGCATTTTATGTAATTAAGTAATATAAACAAATGGTTATTATGTAATAGAATATACTCTTTATTCCTAGGCTTCACACCTGGCATGGAATATTCTAAAATTAAATATTGCTTGCTTGGTGATCAATCTTGGGAATTATTCCATATTTTATTATATATAAATGATGACATGGCAATGTATGGGACTCACTTTGACCACCAGAGGTTAAAATTTTGACTTTTGCCAAATAGTACCCACTAAAGTGCTAGAATTTTAAAAGACAATTTAAAACCATAATTTGGTCTTGGGAACTTAATTTTGACATTAAAAAAGTCATTTGACCAAAATTTGACTTTTATCCTCGAGCTTCCTAAGATTAAATCAAGGCACGAGGTACATAAACCAAACTAAAAAATATAAAGGAGTAACCACAAACAGCCCTTATGTATAGTTTGACTTTATTGACACTATGAATATTGTTAAAGAAAAATGTCTCATTCATTCATCAACTAATACCTTTCTTCTAAGATCATTAGGGTTTGGTAAAAGGTTTGTCAAGGTTTGGCTAAGTTTGGTTTGGCTTAGAAACAGCTCAAACAGGCACTAAAAGATTATCACGTAAGGGTTTAGGGTTTTGAAAGGTTCTGAAATGGTTTGCAAGTTGATTTTTCATATGAATCTCTTACAATGGTAAGATATTTTAATGTTTTCATCATCAGCCATTAGGGTTTTGAAAATGACCCAAAACATATATAAAATCAAAACATAAACTAATCCTATTCCTAATCTTATATGAATTATACAAAACCTAACAATTACTAAATAAAAACCCTAATTCTATATAATATACTTATTAACTACCTCAATCTTATAAACTAATATATTTTAACTATAATTTACATATAATAAAGCTATAATAAGCAATATTAATCAAATATTAACTCAAAATAAGCATAAAATATGAACTTATCAATGGCCATGAGCATGGGCATGCCAAAAGGTTCCAATTCCACTCCACTCAACTTTTTAAGGCTTTTTTACATCCAACTTCTACCAAGTCAAATTGGCTCTATATAAAGGACCTTTGGGGAATGGAAATCATCATTTAGATCATCATTCTCATCATTAAAAGATCATAATTCATCTTTCATGAACATTTTAGATTAGTTTCATTAGCATAAATTACAAGATTGTAAAGGTGGAGCTAAAGCAAAGGGGCGCCATTCAAGGGAAATTGGGGAGTTACTCTTATTCTTTTATTCTATTGTTATGTTTGCTAAAGTTACAATGGTTTGCATTTTTTTATTCATTAACATGAGTAGCTAAACATCTTGTGTCCTAGAGTTATCTTAGTAGCTTTGTGATGTCTTAAACCTTTATTTATTTGAATCTAATTCAAGAATTGTTCTTACCTATGGATTTTATTTTTATGCTTAATATTATACTTTTCAATTTAGTATGCTGGTTTGCATATGTTTAAGTATATTGAGATCAAGACATGATATATGCTTAGATTATGAAAGTTTAATAATTGAATTGGTATTCTTAAGTATTCTGATACCAAAAGAAGATTAATACTTAATGATCGAAAATAAAAGTCTATTAACTTCAATAATGAGTTGAGATACCTATTGAATATTGAAGTTGCATGTTTACCTTTAGTTCTTAAGTTTAGTTAAGGATTTATTAAGTTAATCTTAGGTAGGCAGGAGTCCATAAGTTTTAACTAATGATTGAATTAACTAATCAACCTTAAAATTTTTTGAGAAATAACGATAAGAAATTAAGTGGTAGCATCATATACATTATTATTAGTTAGGTTAGAATAAATAAGTTCACAAAAGATCCAAGTGAGAGTAAAAGCTCGAGTACATTATATTATATTAATTATTTTAATTTGAACTTCTTTCCTTTTTATATTGTTAATTTAGGTTTTGTTTTAGTTTAATTTTATTCCAAAACTTAATTAACTAGCTTAGATAAGTAATTAACTAAGTGAAATAAGACTTAACACCTATCTATGTGGGAACTATATTGTACTTATTCATTATATTGGTTGAACGATCTATGTGCTTATGGTTTTATCCCGTCAAGGTTTTAGCACCATTACTAGGGATTGGTTTAGTTGATATTAGTAGTAATTTGGAATTATTTGATTTAAGAATTTACTTTGACTTGCAATTATTTGTTTTATTTTTAGTTTTTGTTTTACCTATGGAATACATGGATTACATGCAACGATAGGACAACACATATGGCAACACAAACAATCTTTCATGAAGAAACTATCCAAATTTCTCATAGGGGAGTAAGGAAAACAAAGGCCACCAGGTTGTAGAAATTTAAATTTCCAATCCTTATATCAACCACCACCACCTTAAAATATGAGTTTATACATGGAGAGAAAATTAGAAAAATTCATAGAGAAGATGGACAAGAGGATAACTCGACAATAGGACAATGCACAAAGGCTAGAGGTAAGGTTTGAATAATCAATTAATGGCATTCATCAAGTACTTAAGAGTTATGCACCTCCATCCACACTTGAAGTGAAAGTGGAATAAATTGCCAACACTTTATTATCACTTACTCAAGGGTAAATGGAGACAAATCAATAGGAGCATATAAGAGCCATCATCTTAAGGAGTGAAACTAAGTTAGATGAGCCAACATCCAAAGATGCCATAAAAGAAAATAAGTAGGAATATGTAAAATAAGTAAAGGAACATAAGCTCTAGGAAAATCTAGAGAAAGAGCCTCAACTCAAGGCATATGTACTACCATTATCATTTCCCTAAAGGATGTGTACTCAAGAGCAAAAGACACTTCATTAGAAATTCAAAAAGATATTTAGGAACTTACAAATTGATATACCTTTGGTGTAAGTGATAAATCAAATGCTTTCACTAGCAAAGTTTCTTAAGAGTTTGCTATCTAATAAGAAAAAAGCTAAAGGAGTTAGAGATGTTATCATTAGATGAGAAATGCAGCTCTATCCTAATGAGAAAGCTTCCCATGAAGCTCAAGCTCAAAAGCAAGAATCTCTACATTCCTTATGCTATAGAGGATACAACTTTTTCTAGAGCATTATACGATTTGGGGGCATCAATTGTAACACCCATTTTCACCATACCTCAACTAGAATATCCATATAATGATGGTATGGATAGAAAGAGATATTGCCTAAAGACTATCAGAAGAATCTTTTAGCAATAAATATTATGAAATGTCATTTATATAAAATGATAGTTCCAAAATTAAAATATTAATAAACCATAAACAATGATATCTCCATAATAATAATTTGATGGCAAGACATGGCTAAAGATATAACATAATATATATTTGCATAAACGTCAGTACATTGGTGACCTATCACCAAATAACATCTACTAAGTATATATATACAAAGAGAATAATGGTTATTACACAATTAATTAAAAAAAAACATAGTAAGCTCTAATAACCCTCTCTCAAATCCCCAAGATATCTGTCTCGGGATAATTGTGCCTCTATGATCAGCATCACCCAAGCCCAGGCTCAGCTATCAAACATCTAGCCCTGAAACTAAAAAGATCCATCATAGCACTAAGGGTGTAACCCTGCATCATCGCAAAAAGACCAAAAAGTATCTGCATGCTCTCTAGCATCACACTCAAGTCAAAGTGACATGTACATAGGTGGTGGTCTCAAAGAAAACCCTAAAGTGGTGCATATACTGTTTAGGTGCTCCTCCCTAATGGTAGACATACGGACAGAAGCTCCTATAGGCTCTACCAAAACTCAAAAAGTTAATTAAGCATCCTCATCATGACATACTGTATACTTTACCATCGTCTACGCCTCTGTAACCTCATAGGTCATCGTGGTCCACTACATTGCCATATCTCCCAAGTACTACTACATAGAAACTATATATATATATATATATACTGGAAACAATTTTAAAAATAAATTAGTGTGAGTAATTTCATAAGAAAACTATCCAGTGAGTGGTAAAGAAATAACAATAATATCTGAAACATCAAGGATCCCACAAATAACGATCCAATAAATAAAATAATAATAAGTAATGGAAATGGCATAAAATTTGAATATTTAAATTATTAACGAGTTATAAGAATAAACGCACTTAGTTTCATTTTAAATTCTTATTATTGTCAACATAATAATATTTTTGAGTTCAATATTGAAATTCTTTTCGTACTAATGTTCGTTGTACATTAACAAAATTTCTCTTTTTAAATTTCTCATTTTCCATAATTTGTTTATCATGTTCTTTATATTGTATATTATACTTTACTGAGCTTACAAGCTCATTTCATGTTTGTAAATATTTATTTTATAATATACAATCTCACCATATCATAATATCACTCTTACACAACACTGTGATCCACATATTATAAATCTCAGTATCGAAACTTAAATCAATATTACAGTCCACGTTGATAGTATCTCAACATATCAATTCTCAATAATTTCATATGCATACTTATCAGCGACACAGATTTACCCGAAAGGTACCTCTGAATCCATGTGCAATCCTAAAGATAGTTATCATTTGGTTGACCAACACACTCATGACTGTACTCTTGTATAAATGTATCTATCTCATTATATATATATATATATATATATATATATATATACGTAATCATATACTTAACATTATAATATCACATTTTAAATCTTATGGAATTTGGTTTCCTTTGATATTTTATCGGTTTGATTTATGGTCTTGCATGAATTTAGTCTCTATGTCGGAGACTTGAAAATTTATCAAATGTTCTTTGAGAAGAGAAAAATATTTATTATTTATTTATTCTTTACCACTTAGTTTGATAATAATTTTTATGATATTACGAGCTAATTAATGTGTTTTATGAATTATGAGTCAAAATTGAGGCATTAAGCAAGATGTGCAGTTTTCAGTTAATTGGCAGCTTTGACCTCCAAGATTTTATGAAGGTTTTGGAGTAACTAGAGCCTCAGAACATGAAAGTGCCTTCTTAGAAAATGAAATGAACTTCTTAAGGTTTCTGAATTGGGCTTACTCATTAAGATCAGAGTTTGTTTACATTGTCAAAATTTGGGCCGAAGTTAAAAGATGTAGATTCTGCACTATATTGAGCAGATGTTAGCAATTGGGCCATAACTTGGGCTACAGAAGTCCAATTTAAGCGATTCAAGATTTTTTGGAAAGCTAAGACCCGTAGCTATAATTCTTATAAAGAGTCTAACTTCATATTCGAAGTCAATTAGTGCAGAATTCCTATATTAAATTGTTGTTATTGCATGAAGTACAAAGGGATAAAAGATAAGAGTTATTGTTAGGAGTTATTGTTAGTAACATTTTAGGAGTTTTTAAAAAAGGGGCTTAAGATTTTGAAAAAAAAGGAATACCGTAGAGAGATAATTAACGGACTTAATGTTAGTAATGTCCTGATGTTTTAAAGGGTGAGAGTGCTTTTAAAAGGAGGAGAAGAACATAGAAAAGAAAAAGAAGAATAATAACTTTTAGAATAAGAATAGAGCTTTTAAGAGAAGATGCATTGCTAGATTTTGTTATTTTGTTCAAAGGGATTTTGAGCCCTAACTCAAGTTGATGGTGCTCTTTTCAGTAACTTTATTTCTTCCTTTTTCCTTTTAAGAAATTATTGATATTATTCAGTTCTTAATGTAAATTGATGTCTGGTTTCTTGATTTAAATAATGGCTATTGAATTACTATACTGAGTATTAATTGCTAGATTAAGAAATTAGATTACGTAATTGAACTAGAAAAATAGAAAAATAGGATTGTGGACAAGCTTTCTTATTATTTCTATGAATAACACAACTTAAGTTAAACATTCAAACTTGTATGAGAGTTGCTTACTTCAATTTAATTCCTTCGTTCTTAATGATGCTAGTATATTAAACCTAAAGAGCTTATTTTAGGTTGTAAATTAGTTAGATTTTAATGAGAGCTTATTCATTAGAAGAAGAATTAAGGGGGAATTTCAGGTAATATGGCTTATTATTACCTAGAATTGATAGTTTCTTGGGAAGGGAAGAAGTTATCGCTGTTGATTAAATCTGTCACTTGTAGGGTGAAATTGAACCGAGAACTGAGTTTTTATTCATTGTATTTATTTTTAATTTGATTTAATTTAGTTCAATTTGGAATTTAAACCCCCCCTTTCCTTTTCTTTTCATTTTCCATAATCAATTTTCAATTAGGATTTATTTAGAATTAGAGTTGTTATTCTTTTCATTTTATTTTAGTCTATTTATTTAGTTATTCTATTCATTTTTTAGGGTTTTTATCCATTTTTGTGTTTTCAATCAAAGAAATAAAAATAAATAAAATAAAATAAAATTTATTAAAAAAATTTCTTCTATTTAATTTATATTCGCAAGTTTTCAATTGTTTTGAGTTATATGACTTGATCTTCTAACTCTGGTGAATTAAATTTTGATCTAGAAATTGAAAAGACAACACGAAGGTTGAGAAAAGAGACTTGAAAGGCTAGATAGATTGCTAGAACTTGAGCTACAACTTTTGAAATTGAGCAAGCTTCACCAGGTTGAAATTTGGCTGTTGAATTAGGATTTAGTGATACATCCATTGAATCAAATATTGAGATTGAGGAGATGGTTGCTTAGAGTCAGAACAACAAGACTTTGAAGGAGTTGGTTGCACTTTCTAAATCAATAACCATTGTGCATTGAATATCCTAACATGGATGTAGCTTTTGAATTGAAATATGCATTAATTCATTTGCTTTCTACTTTTTGTGGTCTTGCAGGTGAAGATCCAAATAAGCATCTTAGGGAATTCCATATAGTTTGCACAAGTATAAAACCAACTGGTGTGACTGAGGAGCAGATTAAATTGAGAGCTTTTCCATTTTCACTGGCAGATGAGGCAAAGGATTGAATGTACTACCTTCCTTCAGGATCCATTACAACATAGAATGAGCTAAAAAGATTATTTTTAGAGAAATATTTCCCAGCTTTAGGGCGACAAATATAAGGAAGGAAATTTGTGGTATTCGTCAACTTAGTGGAGAGACGCTCTATGAATATTAGGAGAGATTTAAGATGCTATGTGTAAGCTGTCCACATCACTCGATGAGTGAGCAGCTGCTAATTCAATATTTTTATGAAGGTTTGTTGCCAATGGGTAGAAATATAATAGATGCAGCTAGTGGAGGTGCATTGGTGGACAAGACTCCTGAAGCAGCTAGAAATTTAATTTCTAATATAGCAGTAAATTCCCAGCAGTTTGGAATAAGACATGAAGCCTCGGCCAAGAAAATTTGTGAGGTAAGTACTTTTCCCTTTAACAACAGATTTCAAATCTTACCTCTCTTGTTTGCCAAATGGCAGTAGGAAATATGCAGCAAGCAAAATCATGTGGCATATGTGCAACAATTGGTCATCCAACCGATGCATGTCTAGTTTTGCAAGAGGAGCAAGTGAATACTGTACGAGGTTCTCCATGAGATAGCCCAAAAAATATGATCCCTATTCTAATATGTACAATCCTGGATGGCGAGATCATCCTAATATGAGCTACAAAAATAAGGAAGCAGTTTTCAGCAAAACCAACAGAATTATCAGTTGAAAGAAGTAGTCCCTTCTAACTCAGGTACACCATTGGAAGATATGTTTAAGACATTCTTGACTCACACTCAACAATTTTAGCAACAGACAAAGTCCAGGATCAAAAATTTAGAGAATCAAATGAGTCAGTTAACTATAACAGTGAGCAAATTATCAGCTTAAGGTTTGGGAAAATTACCTTCTCAGACTATGGTGAACCCAAAGGAGTATGCGAGTGTCATAACTTTAAGAAGTAGGAAGCAGTTGGAACCTCTAGCAAATAAAAAGAAACCAGTTATAATTGAAAATGAAATTGAGTAAATTATAGAGATTACCCAGCCTAAGGTAAATTCTAATCATTCTATTTTAACTAAGGCTAACCCTCTTCCTTTTCCTACCAGCCCAGCACGGTCCAAGAAAGAGGAGCATGAAAAAGAAATTTTGGATACGTTTCGTAGAATAGAGGTGAATATACCTCTATTAGATGCAATCAAACAAGTGCCAAGATATGCCAAATTTCTTAAGGAGTTGTTGATGTGTACTAATCCACAAGCGTACAGAATCGTATCAAGTAGTAAATAAAGATATCGTCCCATAGAGATTTGGAGTTGAATACTGTAATACTCACAATGCTTATTTGTTTATACAATGAAATTAGGTTGGAATCTCAAAGAAATAACACTAAATTAAGAAAGATAAAAACAAAATTCAAATGTAATTTTAAAAACTAGGGTTCCTTATTCTCAATTAACCATTCCAAAGGATTGATTACACACCTAGGTCTACACTAGTTTTAATTCATTTTGAAGGGACCTTATGAACTATAGATTTTCCTCTCAAATAAACCTATAATTAATTAGAGATTAATTAACATTAAGTTAATCGGCTCTCACCAACCTAATGCCTTTTAATTCCAATTTTAAACACAACCTTTAATCAATACTAATCCACTTAACTGTCTCTCAACTAGCTAAGCAATCAATAGGTCATTACCATTTCCTACAGAACCTATCTCTCGATTAAGCCCATAGTGTTGATTCAATTCTAGGTTGATCAGTCCTAAAACGACATTGAGTTCAACAACAACTAATGAATTAAATCTAGCAACCTAACATAATCACAATAAGCACATGGTCAATTCAGAATAAGAACCCTAAAAAAGATCTAGCTACTCATGTTAAAGAGAAAAGAAAACAAATAAGAAATGAAAATAATTATGAACATTATAATAAAATAAAAGATAATGATACAAGAAAAACCCATTTTCAATGATGTCAAGAAGCCTTGCTCTTCTAACTTCAAGCAAAGTATCACCTCTATTATAAACTAAACAAATGAAAATGTATTCTGAAAATAGAAACTAGAAAAACATGAAATAGAATCCAAAAAATAAGAACAAGAACAACCCTTAAATGAACATGAAATGGTCCTATTTATAGACCTAAAGACCTAGTAAGAAAGGTAATCTAACCCCTCTCAAACTCTATCTAATCAAAAGATAAGAGATAAGTTCCTATCTATCTAATCTTCAGCTGAAAATTATCATTTCATGGGCTGTCACATAAGTCAAGCATGGGTGCACAAGAAAATAGCATGGTTGCGCAAAAAATAACCTTTTGCTGAGCTCTGTGAGTGGCACGGTCGTGCTCAATTTTGGCATGGCCGTGCCACCTGTAACATAGCCAAAATCAACTCTCAGGTACGACCATGCAACAATTAAGCACGGCCATGCTCATCCCCAACATAGATAACTCCTTATCTTGAGTCTTTAGCCTATCCACACTTCAAGGATTGATCTAATCTTCATCCAAATGAATCCTGCAAAATAAAACATAAAAGAAATTATCTAAAAATAAATAAATCCTACTAATTAAGATAAAGTAACTAAACTAACTAAATTAACTAAAAAGTAACTAACTAATACAACTAATAAGCCTAAGATGCAATAAAATAGAGTTCTTAAAACAAGTGTTTTTCACACTCATCATCGCTCAAGTGAAAGGATCTTGGAATCCAAGTCTGCACAGTGCGCCTATCCAAACAAAAGAGATACAGGTAAGTAAACTCCATAAAAGCATGCATACATGTAGGATAGGATTAATGACATACCCTCTACTCCTTTGAGATCTGAAATATGAGATCTTGCTCGGCTTCAAGTAAGCCATATATGTGCTCAACCTGCTCTCTAGGAATTTGTAGGTACAAAGGTTCAAATCATGTCAATGATGATATTTTATGCAGCAAGCCAAAAGAGGTAAAAATATAGTTATACTCACATGAGTAGTGGTAGGAGGTATAGGTAATGGAAATTCCTCGGGGTTCGGTGTCAAGACAGCCCAAGATACCCTCCCACTGATGCTCCAATATCTGGCAGTAGGCTCTGGAAGATAAGGAAAAGCACCAAATGAGCAAGCTGGGCCAGCATCGAGAACTCTCCACTCCGGAGCACATGAAGTGCTAGGACCAGCACCTGAAATCCTCCGTGGTGGGGCATAAGAAGTGCTAGGTCTATCATTAGTAGCAGGAGAATGAATCCGAACTCACTACATGGGGCGCTCACCTGAAGGCGGAGATCTAACCTGAGGGCCAGTGCCTCTCGGATGAAACTGTAATTAGAAGACGATAAAGTAATGACTAAAGCACATGATCACAAAAATGAATAATGTATACCTAAGTGACAAGATCGGGTAATGGAAGCCCAGGTAGTAGCTGGTCCCTAATGAAAGTCATATAAATACCAGGCTGTCATGCAGAAACCTGGCGGATGGTAGGAGATCCCCTCAAGGCTCGAGCTAAGTCCTCTTCACTCAATGTATGTGCCCAAAACATAATAGGAGGAGCCATGGGCACACGCCTCTGGCCGGGACCCATGGTCCACTTATATACACACTCTCCTAAATAGAACATCCTCTGAAAGGGCCCTACTAGAAGGACACTCCTCTCAGCCCGTGGTCTGGAGCGGATCATGGCATCAGTCCAGGTCACAACAGGTCCCCAAGGAGACCTCGCAACCTAACTAGAAAATGTATGAGGTAAGTTAGGATTTTACATGTGTTAATGAAATTCTAATCAATTTTGTTTTCTTTGCAAGATTACCTCTCTCCATGGAAGGCTACTGAGATAGACACGGTGGAGATGAACCTGAGACATCTCTCATCTTCCTGAGCGGCTGGGGACCCATTGGCTCAGCAAAGGAAAGGTCCCAGTGGAAGGCATTACTCCTCGTATCAAGTGCAACTCTAATCCCCACACCTGCAAGATAAAAGGGGGTCATAAAAAAAAAAGAACGCACATAGTTAAATAAAAGAGGAAGAGAGTGAAGAGTTGGGACTCACATGGATGGCATGCCAAAAGCCGCATAGCCGGTAAGCTCCTCGAACGAAATCATCCATGCTCTAGTATAAATATACAAGGGCGGCAGATCTCTAATCATAAGTGTGGATGAGATCCACATCCTGGAGAGCCATTAAAAGAACAAGATCCACTGAGCTGGCCGCATCGCAGAAGAGGGTAGTGCCCAATAGATAAAGGATAAAAGCACGAACCACCTGATCAATCTCTCGGGGAGTAATGATGTCCTCTACCCCAATACCAGAGTAATGTGCAAGAATTGAATCAAACTTAACCGTATGGGTTGCCTTCATGGCAGGGACCATACCCAACAGTCGCTCAATATAACCTGCATGGTTAGGACTCATAGGCTCTAGGTGCCGATCGAATGGAACCGGCTCACCAGCACAGGCTACCCTAGTAATCGCAGTAAAAGCAACTGGGTCCAACATTAGCTCATCCACTGGCAGATGGAAGGTGTGTGTCGAGTCCATCCACCTCTCCATCTGTGCGTATAATCCATTGACGTCATGGCGTCCAGCAGTAGTAGGGAGTGCTACAATAAAAGGCTCAAAGCCAGTCGCACGAATCCTATCTCAGATCACCGCCGATATCTTACCGTACCACTCACGAGCACCGGTAATATTACCAACACCCTTCAGAAAGTGTTGGTCGAGCTACAGGGAGTATTGGATAAATTTTCAATATATACATATAAGAAAGCTGAGAAAAATAATTCAAATCGGTGTTTCTGCTCTTTAGAGGTGCATGCCTCTGTTCAAAAAGGAGCACGCCTCCGCACTCTGAGGCACATGCCTCCGCACTCTGAGGTACATGCCTCCGAGCCAGAGGTGCACACCTCCAAAAATAGAGGCACATGCCTCTGAAAGATAGAAGTTCCATGCTTTTGCACCATAAGGGCGCATGTCACTTCACAAGAGGCGCATGCCTCTTCGGTGAGGCGCATACCTCTAATATAAGACGGATGCCTCTAAGGCACAAAAGATCGACGATTTTGATTCAAAAAAGTTTAATTTTACCTAGTTTTCTATTAAATTTTTGATTGATTAAGCATGCATAGATGTAATGCTAACTAACCCAGTCCTATTTTTAATAAAAAAAAAAGGCAGGTAAAAGTGACTAACCTCTCCTGTAGCGAAGGAACAAATATAAAGAGGCAGAGAAGGCATCAATGGAAGTTGTCCCTCCAAATCCAATCCAAAAGAACGAGGCGCCCGAGCCTCAGGATCAACAGCGGGCCACTTTGGAAGGTCGGGTGTATGCTCGAGTGCAGGATCCATCGTAGCAAAAGAAAGGAATTTATGTTTGAAAGGAAGAAGAGAAATGGGTATGAATGTTTGAATAAATAATTGAAAAGGATTTGAATTTATATAGCTTTGGAAAATTGCTAGTTTGACCCTCGATGGGAAAACTACCTTTTGATACCTGAAGTCTTGAAAGTTGACTAATACATTGATTTCACATTTGCAGGTTGGATGGTGACCTCAAAATTAAAGCCTCTTAGTTCGGACATCAAAGTTGGATGGTGACAAAATCACACCTCTCGGGTTGTACCCCGAGGATGACAGTGCACAAAATCGAATCTCCGAATTCAAAATTGAATCTCAGGATTCAAAATCAAACGATGATAAAACCACACCTCTCAGGTTGTACCTCGAGGATGACGGTCCGCAAATTAAATCTCATAATTCAAAAGTATCCTTTTGTTTTGTTACATGCATATTATTTTTTTGAAAAACTAGATTTTAAATTTATGTTTAAACGGTTTTCAAAAACTAAGGGGACAAACTGTGGACACATGGTTTAGTCGGCCCGAAAAATAAGTCCAATGATGAAAGATGTCAAATAAGTCCAATTTGCCAAAGAACTGGATTTAGACCCGCTTGTGAAAAAATCCAAAATCATAACCTAAGCCCAAACACTTAACCAAACAAGCTAAAGCTCAAAAAGCTGGCCCACAAAGCCCAAACCAAACAAAAGGCCCATTAAATCCCATTTTCTTCACTGAGGCGCATGCCTCTTCAATATAGAGGCACACGCCTCTTTGATGTAAAGGCGCACATCTCTGTCAGTAGAGACACACGCCTCTACAACACCTGGAGCAAAAAATAGATAATGACAGAATGTAGATTACTCTAAGTTCTGCAACGGGCAGAGAGAAGGATGTGGATTTAATTCCCATTAAAAGAGGAAGATTCCTCTATAAAAAGGGAAGAGAGGGCTCTGAAAAGGGAGGAGAAAAATAAAAAAAAAAAGAAACTTAAAAACACAAAGGAATCATAGCCTGAAAAAAAACATAAAAAAAGCTAGAAAATGCAAGAAACTAAAAAAATAGAAAACCAAAACCAAAACCAAACTCAAGCAATTGAGGTTTGAATTCGAAGGGCCAGAAGCAAAAAGGCAACCCAGAATCACTCTAAGGGTAAAACAATTTTGAAATTTAAGTTTCACAATAACTCTACTTTTCCTATTCTAAATTTACATTCAATTTTACTTTTCTTTATTTAATCTTGTCTCTTGTTATTATAGCATATGTTTTAAGTTTATGTATTAATTAATTCATTTATGAGCCTTTGCTGTTGTTTTAAATTATCATTTGTGCTGTTTAATTGTTTTAAAATGTGAAATTTCGTCTCTGTTCTAAACTAGAGGGCGTGTGTCTTTTTGTTGAGGCGCACGCCCCTATAAGAAGGCGCACACCTTTGATACACGAACACACATGCCTCTGAAATCATTTTTAAAATTTCAATTGTTATAGTGATATGCGCCTGGTTAGCAGAGGTGTGCGCTTTGCATCACAGAGATGCACACCGACGTAACACAGAGGCATGCGCCTCTGTGTTCCAGAACAGTGTTTATGTTTTTTTTATTTTCCTTCTTATTTTGTTTGATTGATGTTTTTAATGACTTCATGTTGAATACTTTAATCTTTTATTGTGTGTCCTGGTAAGTCTGCAATTTAGTTCTTTTAGATTTATTTAATTGTTTATTTAATTATTGTTATTGTTAAAGAAGGTTGTAATCATTAATCCTCCCCCCATTTCTTTGAATGTTTATCCTTATTTCTATTTATATGTATTGGGTTGTAGTTCAATTCTCCTTTCCCCCCTTTCTTTGTATGTTTTATTGTTTGTAGTTGTTTTATTTATTGGTTTATTTCTGCTCTTTTTATGAAAAGGGTTGTAATCATTTTTCTTCCCTCAATTTCTTTGTATGATTTATTATTGTTGTTTATTGTGTTTATGGATGTATAGGCTAAAAATTGCATGAAAATGGACTAATAATCAAACTTGGACCTAATTGTAAAATTTAAAAATTATTTGGATCAAAACAGCCATTCGCATGTAATTAAAGGAGTAATTAAGTAATTAAAAATAATAAAGTTTAAAAACATAAACGAAGGCCGATCGCAAGATCGGGTGGGCCACTAAAAGCCCATATCTTGGTTCCGGACCCAATCTCTAAGGACGGCTGTTGGGCTTCCTTTGTGGAATCCAATTGCTGTAAAAGTGTTCCCGAATTTTACCTGGGTAGCAACTCCATTCTCCAATAAAAGCTTGTCAAAAGACCCAAATTGTATTCCTAGTGGGCCCTAAGCCCGCATAGTGCCGTAGTTGCCGAACACTTGGGCGTGCGCTGAACCCCTCCGCCTACACTAGTTTTAAGAAAGAAAGAGTTGTCATTAGTGAAGAAAAATGGAACCAGCGAAAGAAGTTCAAGAACTGGACCAGTTACTGATCCCATTGATCATAGCAATGAAAGATGATCCTATTGGGTCTAGTCATAGTCGCATATTAGGTCAGAAACTTGCTTCATTCCTCAAATATCCCTTCATTTACCAAAAAAGATGTCACCCAAACCATTCTCAACACAGCCAAAATCGAAATCACAGATCAACTTGCGCACAAGTTGGGTTTTGAAGTTGTTTGCCTAATTGCTTCAAACGGATTAAATATATTGGTGGTCACCAAACTTTGTACTTGTTTCATTTTGGGTACTAAACTTTAATTTAGTTTATAGAGGTAACCCAACTTTAATTTTATTTTATCCGGTGGTCACCCGACGCCTGCGTGTCAACGTGGTAACCGGAAGTTGAATATTCTGAGAATATTCTAAGAATATTCTCCACGTCATCTGCCAGCTCAAATAGGTGACTGAAATGAAATCAATTGAAGTTTAGTACCCAAAATGAAATAAGTGTAAAGTTTGATGACCATCAAAATATTTACCCATTAATCAACCTTTTGTCAAAAAATTTATTTAATTTAAATTAAAAAATTTATTTAACCAATGTATTTCTCAATATATAAAACTATGTATATTGAGAATATATAAATATTTATGAATAATTTAATATGATATTTATTAGCTACAGACAAGTAAATAATAAAATAGATGATCAATAAATAATTATTCAGTCAAATAATAAATGAAAATTTAATTTATTTGATTTATATTATTTGTAACTTATTTATATTAAAATATTTCAAAAATTTTGGAGATATTAATTGTTATTTTGAATACAATATTTATTAATTAAAATTATAAAATAATAATTTTTATTACTATTTTTTATATTATTAACTTAATTCAGTTAGAAAGTACAAATGTAAATTTTTTTATTTAAAATAATTAATTTCAGTTTTAAACTAACAATAAAATTTTTTAATATTCACTTAAAAATATTTTATTTATATGTATAGTTTTGAATAATATCAAATTAAAATTAAAATAAAATTTTTCTTTGCATAATTAATTTTTGTTAACTAATTAATTATGAAATTTAAATTTTTAAAAATATTTTCTTTGTATTATAGTTTTGAATAATGTCAATTTAAAATTATAATAAAATGTACATTTCCATAATTAATTTTTTAATTATGTAAATATGATTTTTAAATTTTTACAATTTGCAATGTAGAATTCATAATATTTTATAAAAAAATTTTCATAATCTAAATTTTTATGATTTTATAAATATTAAAAGATTTTTAGTTTTTTCTTTTATATTATTTTAATTTTTATTTAAAAAAAAACTTATTTATTCATAAAAAATTGTAAAATAATATTTTTATTATTTTTAGTTATTGGATATGAATTTTTTTAATATAGGTCAAAATTTTTTTTTGACAAGATTAATTAATTAGTTAAATATATTGGTGGTCATCAAACTTCGCACTTGTTTCATTTTGGGTACTAAACTTTAATTGATTTCATTTTAGTCACCAATGTGAGTTGGCAGATGACTTATACGTTGATGTGGCAAATATTGGAATATTCTCAGAATATTCTTAGAATATTTTCAGAATATTCGGCTTCCAGCGCCGGGTAATCACCGAATAAAATAAAATTAAAGTTGAGTTACCTTTATGAAGCAAATTAAAGTTCAGTATCCAAAATGAAACAAGTACAAAGTTTGGTGACCACCGATAGATTTAGTCCGAGATTGAACTAGACTCTCCACAATTGTGTAGGTTTGCTTAACTTTATCAAGTGGGCAAACATTATAGTTGTTGTCCTCTCAAAAAGCTTTAACAAATTAATCCTGATTATTGACTCTGTAGCCCTCTAATCTTAGAGAGATCGCTTTCTTAGAAGTTCATTATTAATTATTACAGGAATTAACATGTTCGGTAGTGTAACTTGCACAATCATTTGTTGATAGGACTTTTTCTCCAATGTTATCTAGATTATTGATTTTTTTTCATCATGCTTGTATAATTTGATTAATTGCTTAACATATATTCTACCTATATTATTTTAATTAACATAATTTTTACTTAATTAATAATATTATGCACTAATTTTTTTATTCAATAAATTTAACAAATGTAAGTAATTCTTTTATAGACGGTTAATGTATTTCTAGTTTTAATAAAAAAAAAAATCTATTATCCTTAATAAGTTTGAAATTGAACATCATTTTTAATACATACATGTGTCTGTTAGTAATTCTTTCATAAATAATTAATTTATTTCTAGTTGTGTGTGTATATACCCACAATATTATGGAGTTAATTAAGAAGTGTTTGTTTAGAAATAATAGTCTCATTTATCTTTAATTATAATCAAATTTTCTATTTAATTTTATACTTTAAATTGTATCAATTTATCATATCAATTTTTCAATTTGTGTCAATTCTATCCAATTTTCTAATAAGAATTTAAATATAATTTTAAAAATTACAATAAGATCCTTATAAAATTCAATTATATGCTTAAACTTTTTTTCATTTTCACAAAAAAAAAAAAAAAACTAATTGATGAGTTTGTTTAAAAACTGATAATTTTTAAAATTACTTAATGAGTGTGTTAAATATAAATAAAATTTTGAAAAATATTATATAATTTATTTATAAAATTAAATTTAATATGTTTACTTTCAAATTTTAAATTCTTAAATTTGTGAAAGTAGTTATAATTAAATAAAATTCTAATAAAATAACTAAAATTTACAAATTATTTCAATATATTTATATCTATGTTTGTTGTAAGAGTAAAAAGTTATAATTCTTAGCAACTTTATTTTCTAAAATGCTTTTATTCATTTATTGTATTGCTACTTCATGGTGTAATATTTGGTTAAATTAATATTTTTATCAAATAAAATATTAATTTGAATTCTAGTTTTAAATCAAATAAAATATTATATGATGAAATAAAAAATTATTTGAAATAAATTTTTTAAAATATCAATTTAAATTAAACATATAAAATTAATTGCAAAATAAATTCTATTTAAAGTTCTTTTAGAAATGCAATAAGAGTTATTTTAACTTCACCAATAAATTTATTACACTTCCAAAGGATTTAAATAGATTTTATTTACAATTAATTTTATATGTTTGATTTAAGTTGACATTTATAAAATTCATTTCAAATAAATTTTTTATTTTATCATATAGTATTTTATTTGATATAAAATTAGAATTCAAATTAATATTTTATCTAATAAGAATATCAATTTAACCGAATATTACACCATTAAGTAGCAGTACAATAAAGAAATAAAAGTATTTTAGAAAATAAAAAAGTTAAAAATTAGAATTTTTTATTCTTACGACAAATATAGATATAATGACATTGAAATAATGTGTAAATTAAGTTATTTTATTAGAATTTCATTTAATTATAACTAATTTCACAAATTTAAGAATTTATAATTTAAAAGTAAATATATTAAATTTAATTTTATAAATAAAATATATAATATTTTCTAAAAAATTTATTTATATTCAATACAATTCATTAAGTAATTTTAAAAATTATTTCAATTTTTTAAATAAATTCATCAATTGGGTTTTTTATTATTTAATTTTTTTGTGAAAATAAAAAAAAAAATTAAGTGGGTAATTAAATTTTAAAAAGATCTTATCGTAATTTTTAAAATTATATTTAGATTTTTATTAGAAAATTGGATAGAACTGGTACAAATTAAAAAATTGATATGATAAATTGATACGATTCAAATGATAGAATTAAATAAAAAAATTGATAATAATTGAGGATAAATTAGACTATTATTATTATTTTTTTAATTTTCTGTATCAAATATATGTTCTACTCTTTCACCTAGATTGGCAAATTCAGGCCTGCCAAAAGTGTGAACAAATTAATTGTACTTCTGACTTCTTGATCAAATAATTGTGCAAATTAGAATAGCTTAAATAGTATTGAATCTTTAAACTCTTTTGACAATTTTCTTAACTACTACCGGATATTGTAAAGATGTGAAATTGATTATGAAACAGAGGGAAGCTTTATTGGCACTCCCTTAAATTTTGCTTGCACCCCAATTTTATACCATAATACCCTTGATTTCTACAATATGTGGGATAAAAAAAAAAATTTATCCACAACTCATTGTTAATTTGTTTTAAAAATTTTTATTATAAGAACTATTTTATTTTTCTTTTATATATAAAAATTGTACATTTATTATAAAAAAAATTATTTATTGTAAATAAATGAAATAAACATAATATTACATTAAAACGTACATAGTTTATTTATACTTTTATAGTTTTTCTAATTTTTTAATTACGTTGAATTTTATGAAATTGATTTCTTTAATTTGAGGACGTTAATTTTATTTATTTAATATTTCAAGATTTTCAGAATATATAACCATTAATTAATATATGTTGGTGCAATTTTCAATTGGACCAGGTTTTTGAGTGTGCCAGGGGAGACTAATTCCCCAAATTAATAATTTATGACTTTTTCAGACGGGTGTGAGTTTCTAAACGCCTTTACCATAATTAGAAAAAGAAGTGGCTGCCGCTGGACCTGCTGCTGCCTCGGCTTAAGACGACGTCGCCGGAGCTGCTGGTGCCAGCGTCGAGCGATGAGGAGAAGACGCCGCTGCCTTGGTTTCCATCGCCTTCACCAACGCTAGTGGTGGTCACCTCACTGGCTTTGCAGCCTTCTCTTCTACCCCCAGTGCATTCAGTACCCTCAAAAAATTTGCACTCAAGACTTATAACAGGAGGAAACATTATCTAAGTAATTTTCACACCCTCTGTCTTTAATATTTTCTGTAATGTGATGACTTCTGTGGATGATTGTGATGATTGTTGTGATAAATTGGGTATTGTGCTGTGAATATTTTTGTGGATGTATTGTGTTTCTACAGGTTAAAATTGTAAAACTGTATGCTTAGAAATCCAGGAGAGATGCTACCCAATTTTTGTCTTGCATAAATGATATTTCTTCTGTGTAATAAAATGATAATGTGCTATAATTTACAAAAATACTATTTTCTCCTACTGCATCCAGGTCTTAATTGTGTATTTTTACAAAATTTAATCATGAACTTAATTATTTTAGCAATTAATCACCAAAATAATTATTTTTGATAATTTTCGGCCTAATTAAAAGAAAGTAACTTAATAAAACCCTTTAATTTGGCCAAAATTTCCCAGCAATTTATTTTTAAAACCAATTTCTTACTATTCATTCAATAAACTGGCTTTTTAAATTTTGTTCCTCATTATCATCCTTATCTAAGCATTAATCCTTGCATTAGCCCCTAGAAAAATATTAGGGATAAGTACAAATAAGTACTCTGTGGTTTAAGAGTTTTAGTATCAGGGGCCTGTAATTTTTTTTTTTGTGACACTTCAGTACTATGTGGTTTCATATTTATAGCACTTAGGTGACAAATTTTATAACAACTCATTATTTTTCTCTCCTCAAACATCCAAAAAATAAAATTTGAATACAATTTGATAGAGAAAAAAAAAAAAGTCTATCCATGGTAATTTTAAGTGATAATAATAATAAAAATAATAAAAATAATTTTTTCATATTTTTATTTTTTTTAAAATATTCTAAATATTATAGACAATGCCATTATTACTAAATCCTTATTAAAATTATAAGGATTTGATTAAAATTAAAAATCATACTTTTTAGATGCTGGAAGAGAGAAAAATTACAAGTTGTAATAAATTTTATCACCTAAATACTACAAATAGAAATCACAAGGTACTAAAGTGTCATAAAAAAACTACAAGCCCTCAATGGTAAAATGCTTAAACCACAGGGTCCTTATTTGTACTTATCCTAAAATATTATTTTCCATTATTTAGCATATTTTTGCCAAATATGTACCTTAACTTCACAAACTCTGGGGGTAATAAGCACTTTTCAGCATCTTATAATCCACAAGGCTATTTTAGCCCATTACCTCCTTATTGTCCCTATAAATATTGTTTGATTTATTACTTTATGTTTTTCGCACTTTCTGGACCCTGTGCTTAATTCTGTACTTTTCCTTCAAGAATTTTCTTGGGAAAATTTGGTGAAATGGCCTATTACTCCATACTTCCCCAGCAAATACTGTCCATTTAAACCAGTTTTGCTTTTTAGCATCATTTTAACTAAATGTGTAGATGCAGTGCCTTTACCCTTGAGGAAATGGCCCATCTGAATTTTACTTCACCGTATTCTAGCCAAATATCATCTTTTGGCTTATTTTTGACATCAAATCATTAATTTCCCCCACGTCAAACTCTTCTTTTCTTACAATTTGTTTCTTTTGCCCTTATTAATACCTGCAATGGTAATGATCTCACAATTTTCTCTCCATTTTTCAGGCAAGATGTCTGAAGAAGCTCCTGGTCCTTCTCTCACTCCTCCTTGCCAAAAACTGTTCATCAGTAAATTTTACCTTTTCTTCAAAACTTCTCATTTTAACTTTTCAAATATTAACAGTTATGGCCTTCTTCTCCTCTGGCCCAGTTTACTGCTGATGAGCTCGATGACTGGGAGGTATTCTCTTCCATTTGTATTAATTTCCTCCTAGCTTGCAACATCTTATTAACCAAATCTCTTTTAATTTCCTTCAGGAAGTTAAACTCACCTTACTAAAGGAGTTATTTCTCGATGACTACCCTCATTTTCTACAGATTAGGTACACTAACCCCCTTAAACTTTTAATCCTCTCTGTCTTAGAATAACTAACCCATTCATCTATCTCCTAGAGATCATTTCATTATATCAATCCTAAAGGGACTCCTCTTAGACTTACACCTTGGACTTCTTCCATTACCCCTGGAGGTGGACCTTCCCTTTATTACTTGAGTTCATCTTTAGATCTCTTATATAGTTAGGAGGGCCTCAAAGATCCCACTACCTTCATCAGATCATGGATCAGACCTATGGATTCATGGATCTAGTGGATTGACAGGCTAGCTCTTACTTTTTAGAACCTCTAGTTCAGGCTTGGCATATTACAGCTGATTTATATCTCTAGAGAAAAGAATTACTACTAAGCTTCTCTTATCAGTACAGCCCTCCATTTTTTGTCTCATTCTTCTAACTGTTTCATCTTCTCCTGTGGGCTTATGACGATCATTCTCCTGGATGTGTTAATCTTTATTGGACTTCCTATTCTTGGGGATGATATGGTTTGCCTCATTGACGATCCTCCTATTACCCCCAGACACTACAATAGCTACAGTGGTATGATAAATAAGGTTAGGCATGGCGAGCCAACCTTCGAGGAGCATATTGATTTCCTTTGGGTTCTTCTCTGTAAGTTCATTTTTTACCCCACTTCTACTAAGCCCACTTTGGAGTATCTTCCCTTAGCATATGCCTTAGTTGAGGGCATGCACTATATTAGATATCCACTCAGTATACCTGGTTGGCCTTATAAAGCCAACCTTAAGGAGCTTTTTGATTTCATCCTTTACTTTTAATTCTACCTCCTTTGACATTCTCTTGGGAGGTTGCTGGAATGGATAGAACTCAGGCTTAATAGGGAGGTGGTGCTCAACTATCTCTTTGCTTAATTCTGGTATTTTTGTGTAATCCCAAGCAAAATAATCTTTAAAATTTTTCAATAACTCTACTACCTCTTTCTTTATCTCAGGTTTTAACAATGAACTGATGTAGGTTACCCTTAGCTCTTGATCGGTGCTAAGTTTTATTTCTTCCAATGGATCCTATACTTTATGTTTATAATCCTCTAGACGAATTGGTGTGTCTTAAATATCTTTTAGCTTCAACTCATCGATGTTTTCATCTGGTTCTTCTTCACCCAATATTTCTGTCCTATCTACCTCTATACTTTCTTTGGCTATCTTCTTCATTATCTGTTGTAAATGCATTCTTTGTATGGTAGTTACAGCTACTGCCAGTTCTACCTTGGTGTAATTATTCATCAACTTCCTCAATAAGAGGATACCCCACCGGCCTATATGGCATGATAGCTTTGTATAAGAGATCTAAATATTATTAAACTATTTCCTCTATATCTTCTTTTGGAACATGAAAACCCTTTGGATCTGTATTAGTTTTTCTTTCAGTGAACTTAATAGGCCTAAGGTCTACATTATAAAACCCGACCTCCAAATTATCTGAGCAGGTTTGCCCAAACTACCTCTACCTCATTGTCATTCTACAGTAGCAGAAACTAATGTAAGAAGGATGGCACACACCAGTTAGTATGAATCCAATCTCTCCCTAGTAGTAAGTTATAACTTGCTGTAGAATCCACCACAAAGAAAGTATTAAGTGATTTCTTGCTTCTTACTGTGATCTCAGCTGGCAATACCCAAATTATTTTAGTAACTTCTCCTATGAAAGTAGCTACTATGATATCAGTGGCTATCAATTTATCCTCTCCTTTGCCCAAAGAGTGTAGTAATAATATTCACTGCCGACCTGTAATCAATAAGGACCTTAGAGAAAGGCTTGCTGTTGAGATGAGCTCTGATGTATAAAGGTTTGATGTGCTTAGTTACCTCCATCGATGGTTTCTCTATGATAATTCTCTTGGGAAAATTCGGCCTAGTGGCTTGAATTGTGACTGCACTAATTGGTTTTTCATTCTCCTTTGGGGATAATGCCCCCCGAGCATTCTAGATCTCAATTGCATCCTCTTGCTGCACCTTGAACTCCTTAGGTAAAGTAACTGTAGCACACCCAAATGGCATAGGTTCACCATCCATAGTAAATCTGTCAATTTCCCTATCATCCACATCTGGTTCCTCAATAAATGGTATTGGCTCATCGGTGCTACCAATGGATTCCTCCATATCAGAGATTGGATCCTCAGTTGCCTTTTGTCTGAATTTGGATTTTGCATTGGATTGAACCTCTAGCTCCTTTTGTCTCCTTTCAGCTGCTTTTTACCTTTGAGGCCTCCTATTCTGCGTCCGTATGAGTGGTTGAGAAAACTTTTTGTGTTCCACCCCATGCCACTATTGGTTGGATGGCACATGAGAAGGTAATACAAATCTAGGTTGCCTCCTATTGAACCTTGGTGGTTGCTTTAGATATAAAATTCTTTTCTGGCATATTCCTATTTGCAAATCTTTGTTGGGGTTGTGGTCTCCAATGGCTCCTGCCTCTATATAGACTACTACTTGAACCTTGGATTTATTTCTCCTTATCACTTGCCTTGCCCCATCTTGTAAGAACAATATCACTCATAAGAGAATTACTAGAAGCTGCTTAGAGTATTTCACTAAATAGTCAAATTTGCTAGAAGGCTGCCCCAATGAGTCCCAGACTTCCTGCTTCTCTTTAATATTTTTCTTCAAATCCAATAAAACCTTAAAATCTACATTAATGGAATTCATTGTGGCAACTAGTAGGAATGGGTCTTCTTTAATAAGCATTGCTTCCTTTTTCTCAAGGAATTTTAAGACACCCTTATTAATTCGATCCCGTACCACATTATTAAACACCCAATATGTATTAGTAGAATGGTTAAAAGAATTGTGGTACTTATAATAATCCTTTCCCTTCAATTCTTCCTTAGTTGGGATCTTGTAGTCTGAAGGTAATTTGATAAAATTCTCATTTAAAGAGGAAATCAAAGATCTGCTCCATTTTTTAAACTTCAAAAGTGTATTGAGTCTGAGGATTAGAACCTTGAAGCTTCTTCTATGCCTCTGGGGATTTCCTCTCCAAAAGAGGGTAAATATAAGAGCCTGTGGTAACAAGATCAGCTACTGCCACCTCAGTGTTTAAAATCTCCTAAAAATAAGTTCCCATAGCAGCCTTTCTTCTCTAATTCTCTTCTTTCAACAATTCTTTATACTTAGTTTCCTTTATAGCCAACTCATAAAAGTCCCTAAATTCCATCCCTTGAAACTTCTTTCTCAACTCAATGTCCAAACCTCTTTGAGCCATTTTAACATATTCAGACTCAGGAAGGAAGATTTTACACCTGTTCTGCATCTTCTTGAATCTGGCTATGAATAAGTCTACACTTTCACCAGCTCTTTGAGTCACTCTGGATAGCTCAACAATACATACTTCAGGCTCAACATGAAAAAATTATGTATGAAATTGATGCTCCATCTCCTGCCAGGTGAAGATGGAATTCCTGGGCAAAGTGGCATACCATGTGAAAGCTACACCTGTCACAGTGTTAGGAAACAACCTCAGTCTGAAATTAGAAAAATTCTTATAATTAGCCAATTCACCACATAGGATTGTAAACTGAGCTATATGTTCCAAAGTGGACTGCCCATCCTCCTCAGAATATAATGAGAACTCTGGGATGCGATACGCCCTAGGATATGGGTTATCTTTATCAATAGTATCAAAATATGGCTTATGAAATTCTAAACAGCCAATTTGGCGTAGTCCAGGACCATACAATTCTTGCACAATATGTAACACCCTCCAGGTACCACATACAAGTGTTCCAATGACATAAAAACATGTGGCATAATTTTTTTTTTAACTATCAAAGGAGATATACATTTATATTAAAAACTCTTGTTTAATACATAGTGTACTTTAGTGTACATATATAAGTTTTATCAAAATAAATACATTGCTTAAAAATAAAATGCTTGATTGTGATAATAATGATGATCATAAAGATGGAGAGATCGACACCAAGCTTGCCCTTGACCCACCTGAGCTCACACAAAACTCACTTCAAGCTTACTAATAAGCAACTCTTCAAGCTAGGCTAACTAACCTGAAAAATCACAATTGTAAAGGAATGAGCTTGCGACTCAATAAGCAATTATTAAAACAACCATACATATAGTTCTTATTAAGAACTAATTAAGGAAAATATATAGAATACATTACAACACCTCAAAATATAAGAATTTAACATTTAAATTGCACATGGGAGCCCAGATGTCAAAGGTGCAAGTGAGCACTAAAATGTCAAGTTAAATTAGATAATTTTAGAAATATATTTTGGATATTTTTAAAATTTAGAACTTGTAGAGGACTCTTTAAGGTTTCCGTAGGTTCAAACCACGCCTCATTTGGAGGTCTACAGCTCAAGTTATCAAAATACGAAGACATCAGTGCACGGAAGAAGGGTCGGGTCATTGCCGAGTCGTCAACCTCTTGCCGAGTCATCAACTTGGGTCACAGGTATGACTCGTCAAGAATCTTGCCGACTCGGCAAGGGCACGTAGAGGCTCACCTGACTCGACTCTTCGGACCACGCTGCACTCTTTCGACCATAACTTTCTCTACCGAACTTGGATTTGAGTGATTCAAAAAGCTACGGAAAGCTACCTCATAGAGCTACAACTTTCATGAAGGAACATGGACTTAATTGATTTATATAAATTAACAAAAATGCCCTTAAAGTGGGTTGTGATGTCAAAACACATGACTCCAACTCAAATCAAGCTACAAAAACCCATGCTAAGCATCCCATATCACACTAAATCATCCATTAACATAAAAATAAGATTTTCCAACATTCAAACAACATTGTTGGTGCCTCATATACACCAAAACATCCATTATATAATACCATAACCTTAACAATAATTTTGCAAAGACTAGCATAGATACAGGGTTCATAAATTAATATTTACACCCTATCATTCATCATATTCTCAATTCATAAACTTTACAATAAAACCACATTCAACAATATATTATTCATACATAATGCAATAATGCCTGATTATGCTTGTTAGTTATCCGACCGGAATCCTCAACTCAAATTCACACACGATACACACAAGCTCACCTTTACTTTTCTTTCTTTTCTTTTTCATATACTCATGGTCCATTCTCGAGATCTTTTTCAATCTCAAATCTCACACACATGTGCATCAACCAGAATGGCCACATCTGAGACTCTCTACCCCTTTCAATCTCAGATCGTGGAGCTCAAACTCCACACACATTTTCTCCTCTCATTATGCAATGTTATGCAATATGCCACATTTCATAACTCATTACATATTTGCTCAATTTATATTCAATATTCATAATTCCTTCTTATATCAATATACGCATACATTCATCAATCTTGCCACCTCGATGGCACATATACATTAACATAATCAAATAACTATAATTATATGAGAGTAAATATATGTAAATATTGGATTAATAATTACTTACCTCAAGCCTTCAACTCCTTCAAAAACAAGCTCCTCTAGTGATTAGGATCTCCAAAATCCTTATCAAAGCCTACACACAATTCATACATCAATTCACAAGGCAAACATACTATTCGCACTTAACTCAATAAAATGCTACTAGGTGCAACTCTATACTCAAGGTTCAACCCATTCAAATAATACACACACACATCCAAAAATCATGAAAATATTATTAAAGCTAGATATATGAGTCTACTTAAAATTCCAACTAAAATTACTTGATTTTAATGTGTGTGGAATTAATTATGGACTTTTGATGCAACTCGGGTAAAATAGAGAAAACAAGTGATAGGTTGAGCAAGAAAATGTTGGGCCAGATTAAACAATTTTAACAATAACATAACCTCTGGTAAAAAACACAAAAGTTATAAAGGACACTCTAAAGTTTCTATAACATCTGACCTTGCTCAATTTGGAGTTCTATAACTCCAGTTATGTCAAAAATACTGAGGCTGAAATTTTCAGGTTATACATAGCCGTGTCTGAGTCCACTGCTATAGGCAGATTCAATACCCTAAGTTCAAAATACCACCATACATTGTATACTCATCATAAAATCACCAAATTTATATAGACCCAACATATATGAGTTTAATTTTATTTCCAACTGAAATTATACAATTTGAACATGTAGAGAATTAATTATGGATTTTACAATCCAATAAGCTCAAAACAAAGCATTTAGTGAGCACTGAAATGTTCAGTCTCAAATGACAAGCTTAACAGCAAAATTAGGCCATTTTCAAAACATAAGAAACCTAGAGGACTCTCTAAGGTTTCTATAACATTAAAGCTTGCTCAAATCAGAGTTGTATAACTCCAGATATGGCCAAATTACAGAGGTTAAAATTTTAGTAAAAACAGAGCACGAATTTCCACAACTAAAATTCTATCAAAACTCAATAAAAAATTCAAATTACTTATAAAGAGAAGTTCTTGAACCTTGAAGGTTGATAATCAATGCCTAAACTCCTAATTTCTTCAGCCAATCCACTCTCTTTCTCTCTCTCTCTCTACCAAAACCCCTTTGTTTTCTTTAAAAGGAAAAGAGTGCAAGTGTTTAAAGAAACTCTCACCCCCTTCATCTACATATTCATGTAAATAAGAAGGAGATCAGACCAAAATTTGTGATATTTTATTGCCAAATATCTATTTTGGTCCTTAATGAAACACTCTTCTTCCTAACTAGACCTTGAACTTATTTTTATTTCAATCAAGTCCCTCTCTACAATTCTATCACCATCTTACCTTAATTAAAAACAACTATCTAGTAAGCATAAAGGGTATTTCACATGACACACACACGTGTGTTAGAGGGGCGGGTGTTACACAATATCTCTCACAGTATTTAGATCTACTCCTCCTCTTAGAGCTTGTGGTACTGGAAAATAAGCTTGAGGTATTGGATTTGGCCCTTAGGGGAATTATAAATTGGCTTAGGGTAATGGTACTTGCCTTTGATGAACATTGCCCCCCGAGCCTCTTCCTTGGTGGGTAACCTCCAGATAATAAATTCCAGATTAAGAGATCGGATTTGTCCTACCAAATAGCTGATTATTAGAGGGTAATCTGACATTATTAGAGCCATTACCATTGCGACCAGAAAGGCCGTTCTGATTAGTTCCTTTATTAAGGCTCCCAGACTCTTCCCTCCTGTGTGGGGGAATATACCTTTCCTCTAGAATTCCAACAATGGGTCTAATAACAGAAGATGAATGTCTAGCATCTCCTCGAGGTTGGACTGCCACCTTTAGAGATGCCTTCTGACTCTTTTGCTTCAGGCAGGCTTTACCCATTTTACTGAATGAGGATGTTATCTCCTGCAAGGTCTGGTTCAACATAGCATTCATCCGAGCCAGTGAATTTTAAAAATCTTTTAACCCTTCTGAGAGGATGGTTTGGGCATCTGAGCCCTCAGTTGTAGTTGCAGTAGTATTAACAATTTCTACTTCTTAGCCATCAGAGCTAAGGGGTGCCCCACTTAAGGCTTGTGTCTGCTCAAGAGGCACTGGATTCTCATGTTGTTCAGAGTCATCAATGGTAGTTTTTACTAGCAGATTGTTAGTGGAATCACAAACGTCGGAGATTTCTTTTCCACTTCTAAGTCTAGCCATCCTATTAGAACATGACCCACTAGGTGTGCGAAAAGATTTTTGGTGTAATTTTCAGCTGGACTGGATTTTTGAGCGTGCCAGGGGAGATTAATTCCCCAAATAAATAATTTTTGACTTCTTCAGGTGGGTGTAGGTTTCCAGATACATTTACCATAATTTGTTTGAGTTCCAATGAGCTTGTAAATTATAATTAATGATAAACAGTAAAATATTTTACTGGTGGTAATGATAATTTTGCTAAAGGCAATGATAAATAAGCTTGGAAAAATATGAAATGAAATTTGTGACAATAATTGAACTGCCTTATATGCTGAGCTGATGCGGCATACAGAAACCACACAGTAAGCTAAATAGCTTAAAATAATTAGGATCGTGTGCATGTGTACAACCAAACCAACCCATAATCTCATGCCTGACCTAACTTATTTGCAGCTCCAAGTTACAAGAATGATCATATGATTTACAGCTCGATAATGATTTAAACCAATAGCATAATTAAATGTTCATGAAATAGCTTAAAATAATTAGGATAGAACCTTTAAGGTTTGTTATTTATGCTTTTATTTTCTCGATATATTTTTCTTGTAGAACACAAATAGTCAACCACAAAAGGAAAATTTAACTTCATACACCCGCGTTTAGCTTTTTTGTGAGTTTGCTATTTTTGCTTATTTATTCTTGAGCTTCTCAAAGATTAAACAAGGCTAGCTATTCAGAACTCAATATAGTTGAGATGTGATACGCCAGCAGTGTCAGCACTCCTAGTTGTTTGAGATATGTGGAAGATGTCAGGACATGAGATGTGCTATCCTATCAAAGATGAGATAGATATATGGGAGGATGTCATGCCAATCAGTTAAATTTGCCTTATGTGGTTGACTATTTATTTTTTCGATATGTTATATTTTCTTTTAATAGATTAATGTCTTCTTCATGTTTAGATATGTATTTACTTGTGTAAAATGATATGTCTGAAATAAATTTTGTAAAATGAATTATGTACCTAATGTCACGACCCAAACTCAGGAGTCATGACCCGCACTAGGGAACATGAATTCACACGAATCCGGAACCCGTAGTAAGCCTAAAACCCAATATTTATACATACCAATACCATAAATTTACCTCAGAATTAAAACTTTTAACTTGAAATATTTCTCATAGATAATATCATCACAAAATATTTAAATTACACAATCCAAGGGCATAACATATGCTAAAATCCACTTAACACAATACAACAATACGTATTACTACTGCAGCATCCAAAATAATACAATAAAAGGTTAGATTAAAATTTACACAAGTCAGCCGGTGAAGAATAGGTACGGCGGAGAGAACGACTATGGGAGGCCTGAAAAGAAAAGTCCTCAAAAAAATAGTTGAGGGGAATCAGACCTCACTGAGTGAATTATTATTATGTATATACATGCAACCTAAGGGTACAAGCATTCAAGCAATATAATAATATTTACATTTATAATTATTTCATTATACACACATTTCATGCAAATTTTCAGATATACATATACCATTCAAACACAACTGAACAAAATAGACAAAGATGGAAATGTAAATAGAAATGGACATGTAAATGAAAATGGAGGATCGGAGTAGAACCCTAAAATTTCCGAAACCTCAAATATTAAGTCTCACTGGCCTTTTGGCCCTCTTGAATCCAAATAACATACATCTTATCCAATTAGGCAGTGGACTGGCCCCGAGACCCTGAAAGGTCAACCGAGCTCCCGCAGTCTCGCTGCCGGCATGACTGGCCCTGAGACCCTGAAAGGTCAACCGAGCTCCCGCAGTTATACCCCTCTCTATCAATAATCTCAATAAAATATTTCAATCGTATATCCATGTTATATAATCTCATATCTAATCAAAATCATGTCCTACACATCTAGCGTACTAGTGCGCACACAGTCCTAGTGTAGCCCACTAGGTAGCATGTTCTACTACTATCCTCCAAAATATCACAACCGAAAATAATAAAATCATATCAATATATAAACAGCATCCAAACCAAGGATCCACACCCACATTTATATATATATATATATATATAATAATAACATAAATAATATCATAAAATAATTAAAGGTCTAATGCAACATGTACCACATTAAACACAAAAATATGGATGCTGGGTTAGAATTTCTATATGCAATGCATATACATAATAATAACTCACAGGTGCAATGCGCTCCTCGGCGCTGACCCGACTGGCCCTGTCCTGACGGCCCTGCTCCTAGTGTAGCTCGAACCGGGGCAGTTTTCAGTGAGATTTGGACGAACGGATAGCAGAATCACATTACCTAGAGGATGACAAATGCACTGATACCAGCAGCAGCGGCCGGTGACGTCGGAGGTGGCGACGACAACCTCCTTCTCTTGTTCGATCGGAAGAAAAATAAAGGAAAACTGAAGAGGGAGAAGCTAGCCGGACGGGAAGCTGGTGGTGGCGTGATGGAGCTATCAGCAGCAGCAGGGAGTGGCTGGTGGTGCTGCACAGGAGAGGGAGTGGCTAGAGCGGGAAGGAAGGAGAAAAAAAATAAGGAGAGGAAGAATAGAAGATACCATAAGAAGAAGAAAGAAATAAAATAAAATGGGTAGAAAAATACCAACTTAGTCCTTCCTTTTAATTTACAAAAGATCCCAACATTTATATGGGTTAACTAGAGAACCACATATAACTGTTAGCATTTAAATGAGTTAACTCTAAAACCGTATATAACTGCTAGCACTTAAATGAG
>CATIWO010442762.1:0-11606 GCA_949673435.1 Macaranga tanarius
TCATTACCTTAATTAATATCCAATATTAATTAAGTACAAATGAATAATAAAAACCCTTTGGTGGAATCGGATTTCATGATATGCTAGAATCATTGCTTTCGCAAAAATCCAATTCCATTAATTGTAATTACTTGATTAAACTCTTTAATCAACAATTAGATTAAGATATAGATGATAAGGTGAGAACCTTATAGGTGTGACTTACTAGGTCCATGTCTAATTGGCAATGACAATATAATATCAACACTTGATATTACTTGAAACACTTTCAATCTAAATGTGAAAATCCCAATGATACACATTTAGTTCTCAGAAGCTGTGAGTGACCCCTAGCATCGATATCACAACTACCCAATTAGAAATGAATGCATGTATTGATTCTCATGAACCATCTGGTCATAATTACCATGCACTAAAATCCCTTCATTGAAGATCCCGACAAAGTCTAGAGTTAAGGTACAGTCAAACTCTAACAGCTTTATCATGTTACCTCATCTCAAGTTCTATTCTTGATAAAACATAACAAACACTAGAAACCATTTTTAGTTCTAAAACTCTTTTAGACTGTTATGTTTGTCTTGGCCAAGAACTTATCCATCAAGAATAAACTTAGATATGAGTAGGATCTTAACCCAGTACACTCCAGGCAATGAATTCCATATTGGACAAACACTCATCCCTACATTCAACCGATTAGAGCCACCACACGCCATATACCCATACGTGGCTAGCATATGTATGTAAGTGGTAACAAACTCTAACTAATTAAATATGGATGACCGTGATGCCTCAGGTCAAAGGACTATATGCACCATTATGACCTAGATTGTGATCGTTGACTATAAGTGTATGTCCTTACGATAAAAAATCTAACATCACATTCGATCCACTCATCCAATGAGTATCCACATGTCTATTTTGATATCTCTTACCAACTAGCATAAGACTTACTACCTCCCACTATTAGTGTTACATACTAATCAAGGAAAATAGACAGAGGTGATAGTCAAATTAATATCAACCAAATATTAATTTATTCGACTACGAATAATTTTATAGCATATGTACCGAATAAATTTGTCCTCATATTATCAACTCTTGATAATAAATTTATTCAACATAATGTTAATGGATTAATACTCAAATAAATAAACTTTTTATTTAAATGAATATTTTATTACCATTTGGGATTTTACAATGTCAAAATACATGATTGCCTCTAGGGCATATCACCTATACTAATAATCTCCCACTTGCACTAGAGCCAATCACTATAGTATTTCGGATCCTTACTCTCAAGATGCCCATCAAACTGTAGTTGAGTGCTTTAGTTAGTGGATCAGCGACATAGTCGGCTGAAGCTACCTTTGGATGACCGCATCGCCCTTACCAATAAGCTTTCTGATAATATGATAGGACCTTTCTTTGTGTCTGGATTTCTAGTGAGACCTCAGTTCCTTTGCCAAATAAACGACTCTATTGTAGTCACAAAAGAGAGGAACAAGTGACTCAATATAAGGAACAACTCCTAGTTGGGAGGCAAATAACCTAATCTAAACAACATCTATAACAGCATCCAATGCAGCTATATACTAGGCTTCTGAAGTGGAATCTGCAGTGACACTTTGCTTGGAACTCTTCCAGCTCATTGCTCCTCCATTACAGATGAAAAACAAACCCCGAGATAGACTATCTATCAATGATATCTGATTAAAAATCAGAAGCTGTGAAACCATCTAGCTGTAAATCACCTTCTCCAAAAATTAAGACCAAATCTTTAGTACTTCTCAAGAACTTAAAGATTGCCTTAACTGCTATCCAGTGTTCCAAACCTGGATTGGATTGAAACCTATTAGTCAAACTAATAGCGTAGGCAATATCAGGCCTAGTACACAACATAAAATACATTAAGCTTCATATTACCAAAGCATAATGAACTTTGGCCATTCCCACCATTTCGTTAGATGTTTTGGGAGACATCTTCTTGGATAGGTGGATACCATGCCTAACCGGTAACAATCCCCTCTTGGAATTCAATATGTTGAACTTCTTCAACATCTTTTCCAAGTAAAGACTTTAGGATAAACTTATTATTCTCTTCTATCTATCTCAATAGACTCGAATCTCAATAATATAGGATACCGTCCCTAAGTCTTTCATCGAGAAGGTTTTTGACAGCCAAACTTTCACAGATACCATTATACCAATATTATTTCCAATTAACAAAATGTCATCATATACAAGACTAGGAAAGTGAGCTGACTCCCACTAACCTTCTTGTAAACACATGGTTCATCCCCATTCTTAATAAACCTATAAGAACAGATAGCCTCATCAAGCCGATGATTCCAACTCCTTGAAGCTTGCTTTAGACCATAAATTGATCTAAACAACTTGCACACTTTTGAGCTCTCCTTAGATAGAAATCCTTTGGGTTGTTCCATGAAAATGTTTTCCTCAATTAAAACCATTGAGAAAAGTGGTTTTGACATCAATTTGCTAAAACTCATAATCATAGTGTGTTGTTATTGGTAAAAGAACCCGAATGGATTTAAGAATAGCTACCGGTGAGAAGGTCTCTATACAATTGACCCCTTCTCTTTAGCGAAACCCTTTCGCTACCAGCCGTGCTTTATAGGTATCAACCTTTCTATCTGCACCAATATTTCTCTTGAAGATCCGTTTACATTTAATGGGAATTACCCCTTCAGGTAGATCAACAAGTGACCAGACATGGTTTGCATACATGGAATCCATTTCGGCTCTCACAGCCTCAAGCCATCTCGAAGAATCTTTATCCAATAAAGCTTCTTCAAATGTAGTAGTATCATCAACATGAATGCTTTCTTCACGAACATGCAACTCTTGCATATCATGTAGAAAACTGTATCTCACTGATGGATGAGATACCCTACTAAATTTTCTTGGACATTCTTAATTGGAATAGGCTCTTTGGGTTGATCAATTGGCATTTGATCATTTTATGGGATTGCTTCCTTAGATGACTCCTCATCTAACATTATCTTCCTTCCTTTGCCTCGTTTTTGAGAGACTCTTTCACAAGAAAGACAACATCTCTACTTACAATAAAAAGTTGTACAGCAGGAAGATCAAAGCAAAATCCTAAACTGACTTCAAGATATCCAACAAACCTTCCTTTAATCGATTTCACATCAAATTTGTCCAATTTTAACCTTTTAATAAATGCCAGACATTCCCAAATCTTAACATACTTAAGACTTGGTTTTCTACCATGCCATATCCCATATGGGGTAGTAGAAACGGATTTGGATGGGACACGATTAAGGATATACGAGGCAATCTAGAGTGCAAAACTCCACAGTGATATAGGAAGATCAGTGTAGCTCATCATAGACCATACCATATCTTCTTCATATAGTATGATTTCTCCTTTTCGATACACTATTTAATTATGGCATTCCAAGAGGTGTGAGTTGTGATGCAATGCTATGTTCCATAAGGAACTGAAAAACTGGGTACTTAAGTATTAGTCTCCTCGATCCAATTGAAGAGTCTTAATACTTTTCCCGGTTTGGTTCTCTACTTGGGCTTTGAATTCCTTGAATCTAGTAAAGGATTCACCCTTTTGTTTCAAAAGAATCAAATGCCAATACCTTGATAGATCATCTATAAAGGTAATAAAGTAGACGAACCCTCCTCTAGCTATTTCACTAAATGGCCCACATACAACACTATGTATGATCTCCAACAAATCTTTAGCTTTTGCCATTTGTCCAACAAATGGTGATGTTGTCATCATGCCTTGAAGACAAGCCTCACAAGTTGAATTGGATGCTGATTGAAAATCACTCAATATTCCCATCCTTTTCAGCTTAGTGATCCTATCCTCTGTAATATAACATAATCTCAAATGCCAAAAGTTTTTTAGAGTTAGAGGCAATTTCTTTTAACTTTTCATTCACATTACTCACAAATGTTTGAGGCTTCTTGTTATTAGATATATTATCGACATAATATAAGCCTTGTATTCAATAACCCATGCCAACCATTTCATTTCTAAAATAAATGTTACAAACATCACTTTTGAAATGAAATACATAATTCTTTATAGTCAAACTAGATACTGAAATTATGTTCTTACAGCATTAGGTACATATAATACACTGTCTAATAACAACCTCAAGCTTCTCTCATTTTCCAGATCCTGCAAGGATGAAGAAATGTGAGAACTAGCACCGGCATCCAATACCCATGCTTTAGATGAGCTGTCAGAACATTTAAAAGCAAATAACTCAGAGAAAGTCCCACCTTTTCCTTGTTTGCCCATTCCCTTTTTCTTGTAAGACTTTAGGAACTTAGGACAATTCCTCTTCCAATGTCCTTCACCTCGACAGTGGAAATAATTTCCTTAGCCTTGGTCTTCCCTCACTATTGCCTTGCCCTTGTTCTTGGCCATACCACCCGTAGGCTTGACTACACTTGTCTTGCCTTTATTCTACTTCTTATTGCCTTTCTTCTTAGTCCTACTAGAAGAAGCAATAAGAGCCACTTCCTTTTCCTTATTACCTTGGATAGCCTTTTGGGCGGTCGTAAGCATATACAAAAGCTCCACAAGCGTACACTCTGATTTGATCAAATGGAAAATTGCAATGGTTTGCTTAAAAGATTCGGGAAGTGATTGTAGGATCCAATCCAACTAGAGATGGAAGTCCATTGAGAAATCTAGACTATCTAGTTCCTCCAAGGATGACCACATCCTCACATTCCTTAATCTTAGCATGAAATAGCCGCTTCGATATCCAATATCTAAGGGCCCTACTTGTAAATCATCGTCTTTTCATTTTTCTAAAGTGTCACGCTCTTCCTGGGAGAAATTTGCAGGAAGTCGTTCGGGTGGGCTTTGAGTCAATATATAAAGTATTTTCTCAGAAGATAAAATAACTTTTAGGTTTCTTAGCCAATCAACAAAGTTAGGTCCCGTGAGCCTATTTGGTTCAAGTATGATGAAAAGAGGGTTTGTTGGTCTCATATTATCAGAATATCTTCAAAGGTAACAAGATTAATTAGTGATAAGACATTGTATCATAACCATTAGATTTGGTTTTTAATCATAATGGTCTCCTACTAATTTGGTAGGAAACAAAAATCCCTTGTTGGATGGATTTCTAGTGGGTGATGGAGTACTTCATGAAGCACTCAATATCCCTCAGGTACACCTAATTACCGTTCTTGGAATATTAGTGTCCATTAAGTGGTAACTCTTACCATCACATCTAATGTGATCTACCATCAATCCAGCTCCTAATGTTACAGGCCTCAGGTACACATTGCCGTTCTTGGCCTTTGGCATTAGTTAGGTCCACACCATTGAATAAGTGAAATGTATGAATTTGAACACTATAAACCTCAGGTACTCCTAATTTCCATTCTTGTCCCATAGTGTATCAATACACCCACAATATCTCATGCTTAACAATAACACTACATGATCACTTAGAACTTATGCACACCCCTATGTGTCTATAGCCGATGCACATAATTTTAAAGCCATGCAAGTTATTGCTCCAATGGAGAGCCAAGACCTAAATTTAATTTGGAAGATTTTCGGGTCCTTATTGAGGTCTCACTTTGCAAATTAACCAATTTACATATCCAATATATAAATTGCATGCTATCTATTCACATACATTTATCCAATAAAAGCATGTAAAGCATGTCATCACTTATATATCCAATATATACATAGAACATGCACTATGGATGCACAAATTAGGATTGATCATGGATTTTCCTCATGCATATTATAACTTTTAGAATATACAAAGGATCTTTGTTCCCATCTTCATGGCCTGCCCACTTGAACACTTCAAGCCTCCATGTCACAACTCTTGTGATAAAATATTACAATGACCCCTTGGTATCCTAAGGAAAATGATTTACATCTCATTCTATGTAACTAACAATTAATTACATAAGAATAATAATAAAATGTGCCATTATTACATTCCATAAGATGCAAGCTAATCCATGATCATTCCTACCATAAATGACAAGCATTTATAAGTTGGGCATCATTCAAGATGTATCTAGCATGTTTAGGGCACAAAATGGAGCATTTTCAAACAATTTGAAATTTGGGACAACCCTGCATAAGGCTTGGAACATGCCAGGATGCAAGCCATGTGCTCCTTTTCATTTTAGGCAGATTGGCACACGACTGGCAGCATGGGATGCGCCAAGCCGTGTGCACCCTGCACACTATAGGCAGATCGACACACAACTTGTAGCATGGCATGTGCTAAGCCGTGTGCACCCTTCACTATGCCAAAACATGCATTCTTGATGTGCAACTCTTGCACCAATGGCCATAACTCTTACAACCAATCAAATTATCAATCACAACACTTGCAATTGATAATATTTAGCATGTGTAAAGTGCAAAAGAGGCTCTGATACCACTTGTTAGAAATGATTATGCAACAGAGATACAGCGGAAGCATGTGCCCAACATGGGTGAAATTTCAAAAAATTTCATTGCATAACTCTTCATCACGTGAAGAATTCCAATCCACAAGATCCAATTTACAATTTACACAAAGCTAAACAAAACACATAAGCATGTATACACAACCACTTCGAAGTTCAAGTTCAAAGAAACTTCGAAACTCCAAGTGTTTGATGATGGCCACAAGTATCTACTACTTTGGTATGGAAGATTCAACTCTTGAATCACATGCTCTAGCCACCCAAGGGTATGGCCTCTAGCTTGAATCACCAAGCTCTCACCAAATCACCTTTCTTGCCTAAATTTAATTAGAAGCAAGTCCCTCTCTAGTGACCCTCACCAAAGCTTGCTCTAATTTGATCTTCCTAGCAAGAACAATTAAAGGTTTGTGTGTTTTTCTTTTGGTGTTGTTGGTGCTCACGTTTTTGTCCAACAAAAACTCTCCACCATTTTTGTTCAACACTTGAACAAAGGTTGAAGATGAACATCCAAAAACCATACCCCCAAAAGATAGATATCCAAAAACACTAAGGACAAAATAAAGTGTAGAGATTTCCACATCACCATGACATCACCATGACATCATCATGACATCATTCATGACATCATGGGGTCCCACCACATGACATCATCATGACATTATTAATAACATCATCATGACACTTGTCACTTAGTATACATATACACTTGACAAGTGTCCTTACAAGTGTCCAAAGATGAAGTAGATAACACATCCAATGTATATTTCTACAATACATCTTTTATACTTGTATAATACACCAACCAAATCTCTGCATCAATTTAATGGACTTGGGCTTGCCATTGGGCCAACACTTGGTCAAAAACCCAATCCATTAAATCAATGGACCTAGATAAGGTTGTTGGACTATCTCATCACTTTGGATTAATCTTTGGCCCATATTTCTTTAAAGCCTAAGCCCATACTACTTGGCCCATTAATCCAAGTCCAATAATATAACCAAATCTTTACATTAATTATATGGACTTAGGCTTGCTCATTGGGCCAACTCTTGGTCCAAAACCCAATCCATTAAATTAATGGACCTAGATTAGGTTGTTAGGTTTTCTCAACACAAATATTATTAATTCATTACCATAATAATATCCAATATTAATTAAGTACAAATGAATAATAAAAACCCTTTGGTGGAATCGAATTTCATAATATGCTAGAATTACTGCTTTTGCAAAAATCCAATTCCCTTAATTGTAATTACTTGATTAAACTCTTTAATCAACAATTAGATTAAGATATAGATGATAAGGTGAGAACCTTATAGGTGTGACTTACTAGGTCCATGTCTAATTGGCAATGATAATATAATATCAACACTTTCAAACTAAATGTGAAAATCCCAATGATACACATTTAGTTCTCACAAGCTGTGAGTGACCCCTAGCATCGATATCACAGCTACCCAATTAGAAATGAATGCATGTATTGATTATCATTAACCATCTAGTCATAATTATCATGCACTAAAATCCCTTCATTGAAGATCCCGACAAAGCCTAGAGTTAAGGTACAGTCAAACTCTAATAGCTTTATCATGTTACCTCATCTCAATGTCTATTCTTGATAAAACATAACAAACACTAGAAACCATTTTTAGTTCTGAAACTCTTTCAGACTGTTGTATTTATCTTGGCTAAGAACTTATCCATCAAGAATAAACTTAGATAGGAGTAGGATCTTAAGCCAGTACACTCCATGCAATGAATTCCATTTTGGACAAACACTTATCTCTACATTCAACTGATTAGAGCCACCACACACCATATACCCATACGTGGCTAGCACATGTATGTAAGCGGTAACAAACTCTAAAAAATTAAATGTGGATGACTATGATGCCTCAGGTCAAAGACTATATGGACTATTATGACCTAGATTGTGATCGTTGACTATAAGTGTATATCCTTACGATCACAAATCTAACGTCACGTTCGATCCACTCATCCAATGAGTATCCACATGTCTATTTTGATATCTTATATCAAGTAGTATGAGACTCACTACCTCCCACTATTAGTATTACATACTAATAAAGGAAAATAGACAGAGGTTATAGTCAAATTAATATCAACCAAATATTAATTTATCGACTACAAACAATTTTATAGCATATGTACCCAATAAATTTGTCCTCATATTATCAACTCTTGATAATAAATTTATTCAACATAATGTTAATGGATTAATACTCAAATAAATAAATTCTTTATTTAAATGAATATTTTATTGCCATTTGGGATTTTACAATGTCAAAATACATGATTGCCTCTAGGGCATATCACCTATACTAACATTCATAACCCTTGATAGATTCTTTATTTAAATGAATATTTTATTGCCATTTGGGATTTTGTAATGTCAAAATACATGATTGCCTCTAGGGCATATCACCTATACTAACATTCATAACCCTTGCTAGTCAAACTAGAGATAGAGATAATGTTTTTAAAGGCATTAGGTATATGTAAGACATTATCCAATAACAAAATATGATCAAGCAAATCAATTGAAGTAGATCTTATAGCTTTGGCTGCAATACTTGCTCCATTTCCAAGCTTTAAGGTTACTTCATGTGGCCTCAACCTTCTCTCATTTGCTAGATCCTGCAAGGATGAACAAATGTGAGAACTAGCACCAGTTTCTAATACCCATGCATTAGATGAGTTTTAGAACATTTAGAAGTAAATAAACTAGAGAAAGTCTTAACTTCTCCATCTTTGCCTTTTCCCTTAGTCTTGAGGGACTCAAGGTACTTTGGGCAGTTTCTCTTCCAATCCCCTTACCTTGGCAGTGGAAACACTTTCCTTTTCCTTTGTCCTCCCTCACGGTGGCCTTGCCCTTGTGCTTGGCCATCCCACCCTTAGGCTTGACAACATTTGTCTTGCCCATGTTCTTCTTATTGGCCTTCTTCTTAGTCCCACTAGAAGAGGCAATAAGTGCAACTTCCTTCCCCTTACTCCCTTGGATGGCCTTTTGGGCCGTCACGAGCATATTCAATAGCTCCATAAGAGTGCATTCGATTTTGTTCATATGGAAGTTTGTAATGGTTTGCCCGAACGATTCAGGAAGGGATTGAAGGATCATATCCACTTGGAGGTGGAAGTCCATTGTGAAGTCTAGACTTTCTATCTCCTCTATAGATCGGATTATTGAGTTCACATGGACTCCCATGTCCTCTCCCTCTCTCATCTTAGCATGGAATAGCCGCTTAGATTTCTCATACCTAGTAGTCCTACGATGTTCACCAAATAACTCTTGTAGGTGTAGTAGGATTTCCCTTGCACTAGTGTACTTCTCATGTTGTCGATGGATTTCAGTCATCATGGAAACCCACATAATGCAACGTGGTTGCATATCGGCATCCTTCCATTTGGCAAGAACTTCATGCTCCTCTTATGAAGCATTTTTAGGAAGGGATAGGGGTAGGCCTTGCTCTATCACATAGAGTATTTTTTCAGAAGCTAAAACAACTTTTAGGTTCCTTAGCCAATCTATGAAGTTAGGGCCCGTGAGCCGATTGTTGTCGAGTATGATTGATATTGGGTTTGAAGGTCTCATGTTATCAATTTCTACAAAAGGTAATAAGATTGATTAGTTATAGTCATTGTTATCACCATTAGATTTGGTCTTTAATCATAATGGGCTCCCACTAACTTGGTGAATCCTACACTTCCAAGTAGGAAACAGAAATCCTTACTGGATTGGATTTCTAGTGGGTAATAGACTTCTTAATTGGCCACTAATATCCCTCAGGTACACATTGCCATTCTTGGAATATTAGTTCTCATTGAGTGGATAACTCTTGTCCATCACATCTCATGTGAGGTTCCATTAATCCGGCTCCTAATATTACGGGCCTCAGATACGCATTGCTAATCTTGGCCTTTGACATTAGTTTGGTCCACACCATTGGATCAGTTATGTGTATGGATTTGAACACTACAAACCTCAGGTACGCCTATTTGCCATTCTTGGCCCATAGTGTATCCATACACCCACAACATCTCATGCTTAACAATAACACTACATGAATCTTTTGGGCTTTATGTACACTCCTATATGTCCATAGCCAATGTACATAAGCCCAAAACCATGCAAGTTATTGCTCCAATGGAGAGCCTAGACTTAAATTTTAATTGGAAGATTTTTGGGTTAATTTAAGTTGAGGTCTCACTTTGAACATTAGCCATTTTACAACATACATATCTTATACATACATTGCATGCTAACATACATTCATCTATATACATATCACATACATACATAGCATACTTCAATCATACATATCACATATATACATTGAACATGTAAGATGAATGCATAAATAAGAAGTGATCATGGGCTTTTCCTAATCCTATTCTAACACTTATAATATATTATAAGTGGGCCTTGAAAGGAAATGGTTATGCAACATAAGTGCAACAGAAGCATTATGCCTAAATGGGTGAAATTTCAAAAATTTCACTTACAAAACCCTTCATCAAATGAAGAATTCCAATCCACAAGATCCAATTTGCAATTAACATATAGCTAAATAAAACACATAAGCATGTATACACAACCACTTCGAAGTTTAAGTTCAATAACAACTTACAAACTCCAAGTGTTTAAAGAAGACCACAATAGTTTCTCCAAGCTTTGTGTAGAAGATTCAACTCTTGAATCAAATGCCCTAGTCACCCAAGTGTGTGACCTCTAACTTGAAACACCAAGCTCCCACCAAGTCACATTCCTGCCTAGATCAAGTAGAGGCAAGTGTCCTCTCTTATGATGACCCTCACAAGAACTTGCTCTATATCAATCTTCCTAGCAAGAATAAAAGGCATTTAGTGTGTTGTTTCTTTTGGTAGATGATGGCTCACGTTTTTGTCTAACAAAAACTCTCGTTTTCTTTTACTCAACACTTGAACAAAACTTCCAATAGAGCTTTAAAGGATAGATGGAGATAGCCACCAAAAAGATTGATATCAACCCACACTAAAAGACAAAATTAAGTGTAGAGATTGCCACCTCATCATGACATCATCATGACATCATGCATGACATCACCATGACATCATCCATGACATCATCCATGACATC
>CATIWO010443037.1:0-13062 GCA_949673435.1 Macaranga tanarius
CAAATATACTAACATGTATCATAAGGCAATTGTATCATATACCAAAAATAAATAGAAAATATACCAATTGTAAATAAAATTGGTATAATCATGTGCACTTGCATTCATTCAAAATAATGTATACTTTATATTATCCATTCAAAATCATGTGCACTTTTTTTTTTTTATCATAATAACAATAACAAGAGCAAATAACAACAATATCAATAAATTACACTATCAATAAAGTACACCAAGAAATAACAAGACAAAGGTGCACTTTTTCTCCCCCTTTGTCAAAGGATAAAAAGGGAAATGGAAATCAAACAAAACAATTATAGCATAAGTAAGAAATTGTAAAAAGGAAAATAATATCATTAATGAGAAGCATAAGTACATAATGTAGTCCTAATGTCCTTAAAATGACAACACAACAACATAAAGTGCAAAATTTTCAAAGAGACAAAACATAAGAATGAAAACTAAGGATCTTGGGGTACATCTTCATCTTGACTATAGTTAGGAGGAGGAGGATGAGTAAAAGGAGATAAGTGCATGAATATCCTTGTCTCTCATAGAGGATATGAACATCATGATGGAGATGGGTAATGTGAGAGTCAACGTGATCAAATTTAGAGTTAAAATGGGTTTCCATTTAATCAAATCGAGTGTTGAAATTACTTTTAACTAAGGACAACCTATCAAAGAGATGACCCACCCATTGAGGCTCTTGATCATAGGATTTAGCATTTCTTAATGATCCTTCTCCTTTTGTCATTCTCCTTTAAGTGGTTGGAGTAGTTTGAGGCATTGGAATGTCTTTCCCTTCTTGTGGAGCTTCAAATTGATCAATGTCATCAAAATATTATTCAAGCTCTTCATCCCTATATTGTTCTACTTCTTCATCACCCTCTTGAATTGTTTAGAATTTTTTATGAAGGAGTTATCAAGAAGTGTGGAGGGTAGAGGATCAAGATTAAAGGTATTCACTTGAAAATGTTGAGCTAGTTTGGTTATAAAACCTCCAATACAAATATTGTCCGAAACACTATCACTAAGCAATCAAAGCCTCCCTTGAAATAATCTTCCCATTTCAATGTCTTTCCCATCAATTATACAATAAAGGAGATAGAGGTCATCAAAAGAGATAGCTTTATGACTAAGCCCTATAGCATTTATGGAATATGCAAGAAATCTTTAGATGTACCAAAGGGCTTTTGATTGAAAGGAAGAGGACTATGTGTGACTTGGAATGAAGTTTAAAGAAGTAGGTTTACAATGATTCATCCAAAAATTGTGAGGGGACCAATTTGAGTTTACTTGTATAACACCTCCCCTTTTGAACCCAAATATGTCATCAAAATCTTGAGAAGTCAAAAATCTCTACCTTCCACCCAACCTAAACCTCATACTATAAAGGGGGATTTGTGAATCAATGTGATGAGTTCTTAGATAAAAGGAAGAAAGGAACTCAACCACAAGTTGAGAATAGGTGGGAAGAATATCAAAAGCTAAATTAAGAAGCCCTACCTATTCAAGAAGTGATTGGACCTCTTCAAAAATACTAAGCTCCTCTAATGCAACCTTGGACATATACCTTGAAGGAATCAAAGTTCTTTGTGAAAACTCATTCACCTTTGAAATTGGTGGAACTTTGTTGGGTTAGTCTTTGATAGCTCTTCTAGGAGTGAAAGAGGAAGGAGAGGCTTCTTGCTTTGAGCGTCTTTTAGGGGCCATGATGAAGAAAGAAAGGAAGGGAAGAGGGAAGTTACTAAATTTGAAGCAAAGAACTAAGAACAAGCTTTATGATAGCTAAGGAAGAGGAATAGTAGAAAATATGATGAAATAGTGAAAAATATATGAGTATTTATAGAGGAATTTGATGATTTTTGACCATTGGATCATTTTTATCAATGGTGGGAGTGAACTAGCCGTTTATGCATTGAAAAGCACTAAAACCATTAAAAAAATTAAGAGAAAATGGCTAGTGGTGAGTCAGCCTGCCGCTCACGATCGTGAGCATCGATTATAAGCAGCGCAGCTGCTCACATGGTTAAACATGTCACGAGTCCAACGGCTCGTGATGTAATTATATTTTAGTCCCTACACTTCTAGAAAAGTTACAATTGTGTCCTAAAAGTAGTTTCAATTTGGTCCTTCCAGAGTAAATTGAAAAAAATTAAAACTTGTAATTTTGAAATAAAATTTTGGATCAAAGATTAAATAATTTTGATCATGCAAATATCGAGGATCATTAAGGACATAAAATTAATTTGCTTTTTAATAATTCATCATTTGAATTAATTTCAAAGATTAATTATTAATTAGTACATAAATCAAACAAATACACAATTAAACAACAATTAAATCAATTTACTTTAAACTAGAACCAGCTAGCATACCAAGCTCTTGCCTAATATAATTGAAATGTTCTTTATTAAGGGGCTTGGTAAAAATATCAACTAGTTAATTGCTAGTATCAACAAATTCAAGCACAATGTCACCACATAAAACATGATCACGAAGAAAATGATGTCTAATATCTATATGATTGGTCCTAGAATGTTGGATGGGATTTTTGCTTATATTATAGAACTTGTATTATCACATTTTATTGGAATATGATCAATGGTAATGCCATAGTCCATGAGTTGTTATTTTTGCCAAAGAACTTGAGAACAATAACAACTAGCCGCTACATATTCGGCTTCAGCAGTTTAAAAAGCCCTAGAAATTGAGAAGTTCCATAAGTGCTTTTTCTATCTAATAGACTGCTGGTAAAATCCGCATCCGAAAAACTAACTAAATTAAAAGATGAACCTTTAGGATACCAAAGTCCTAAATGCAATGTGTCAATGAGGTATTCTATAATGTGTTTAATGGTATGTAAATGAGATTCTTTAGGGCAAGATTAAAATCTAGCACACAAGCATGTAGCAAACATAATATCCGGTTTACTAATGGTTAAATAGAGAAGGGATCCGATTATACCTCTAAATATTTTTTCATCAACGGGTTTTCCATTTTCATCCTTTGATAGTTTAGTGGTAGTACTCATTGGTGTTTTAATATCTTTAGCTCCTTCCATTCCAAACTTATTGAGGGTGTCTGTTGTATATTTTGCTTGGTTGATGAAGATCCTATCTTTGTATTGCTTAATTTGAAGTCCAAGGAAGAACTTGAGTTCATCCATCATGCTCATCTTAAATTCACATTGCATAAGCTTAGAGAATTCCTCACACAAGTAATGGTTAGTAGCACCAAATATAATATCATCAACATAAATTTGCATAATTAACAAGTCATTGTTGGATTTATTTATAAAAAGTGTGGTGTCAACTTTTCCTTTAGAGAATCCTTTCTCTAATAGAAAATTACTCAATCTTTCATACCATGCTCTAGGAGCTTGTTTTAATCCATACAATGCCTTGGTCAATTTGAAAATATGGTTTGGAAAATCATGATGTTTAAAACCCGGAGGTTATTTAACATAGACCTCCTCTTGAATATAACCATTTAGAAAGGTACTTTTTACATCCATTTGATATAATTTGAAATCCATGTAAAAAGAAAATGCAAGCAACATCCTAATGGCCTCTAACCTTGCAACGGAGGCAAAGGTTTCATCATAATCAATACCTTACTCTTGATTATAACCTTTGGCCACTAATCTTGCTTTATTCCTAGTAATGACACCTTGTTCATCTAATTTGTTTCTATAAACCAATTTGGTGCCAATAATAGAATAGTTCATAGGTCTAGGAACTAAGTCCCAAACCTTATTTCTCTTAAATTGATTGAGTTTCTCTTGCATAGTAAGTACCCAATATTTATCTTCCAAAGCCTCATTAATAGACTGTAGCTTAATTTAAGAAATAAACACAAGGTTAACTAAAGGTTTAAAGGAAGATATAGTAGCTACCCCTTTTGATGTATCACCCAAAATTAGCTCCTTCAGATGATCCTTCTTATAGTGCCAATCTTTTGGAACCTCCATCCTTGGTAAGGATGCTTCTTGAACCTCCTCTTTTGATGCTTCCTCTAGCTCCAATGATTTTAATGCACCATTGTCTTCCAAGTTCATATTCATGAAGTCACCTACAAAGTCATCAATAACAACACAATCCTTTCTCGGATCAAGTGGGTTAGATTCATCAAATACAATATGCATGGACTCTTCAACAACTAAAGTTCTTTTATTAAAGATTCTATATGCTTTGCTAGAGGTGGAATAGCCTAGAAAAATTTCTTTATCCACTTTTGAGTCAAATTTTTTTAGTATGAAGCATTTACATCCAAATACTCTTAGATATGAAATCTTGGGTTTTCTATTATTCCATAACTCATAAGAAGTTTTATTGAGAATTGGTCTTTTAAAAATATGATTTGAAATATAAAAAGCGGTATTAACGGCTTCCGCCCAAAAGTATAGTGGTAACTTATACTCATGAAGCATAGTTCTAGCCGTCTCTACAAAAGTTCTATTCTTTCTCTCAACTACTTCATTTTATTGTAGTATTCTAGGGGAAGAATAGTTGTGAGAAATCCCATTTTTATTGTAAAAGGAGTTAAAAAATTCATTTTCAATTTTGGTTCCATGATCACTTCTAATGCTAGTTATTGGTGCAATTTTTATTAGACCAGATTTGAGCGTGCCAAGAGAGACTAATTCCCCAAATGAATTCTGACTTCTTCAGACAGGTGTGGGTTCCCAAGCGCATTTACCATAATTTATTTGAATTCTAACAAGTTTGTAAATTGTAGTAGTAATAATTGATGAATAATAATTGTAAAAGGAAAATTTGCTAGCGGTAATGATAAATAAGCTTGGAAAAATGATAAACGTGAATTGTATTTAAATAAAAAAAATACAAGATTGATAAAAAAAATATAAAAATTGCTAAAAGCTATAGAAAATGACTATTGGCTGAACTAATAATTTGGATTGATTGCTTGATTGATGATTGTTGATGTTTGATTGCTGCTGCTTGCCTTTCTTTTTATAATTCTCCAACTTCCTACAGAAGCTTAAACTTTAATTTTTAATAATTCTCCCATAAATTCTGTAACCTCTACGTCTCTTAAATTACCCCCATAAACTCATCAATCCTCAACGTTTTCCTCTAGTTTTCTCTGGAACTTTCTTTTCTTTTCTCCTAAGCTATCAGTTAAATTCTTCACCAAGTTAAATATAATTGGTTTTTGCTTAATGAAATGGGCTCATTTTTGGCCTAAAAATTAATATTGGATATAAACAATATCTCCCGCATATAATTAGCTTGGGCTTGGCCCAAAGCTAATTATATGGTATAAATAACTATTTCTCTTCAACTCAAATTCAAAATCCTAACCCTAGGGGAATTAAAATCTCTTCTTGTTCTGGTGCATTTCCCCAAGGAAATTTTGAGCCAACTAGGGAAATTCTCAAAAATTTCTTCTATCAAAATCTTTTAGCTCTTTCTATTTCTATTTTTAATTCTCCACAAAATTTCTCTTTCTTTCAAAATTCAAAACCCTTTTTTTTCCTTCTTCTTCTTCTTCTTTTTCTTTTCTTTCTTCTACATTCATCGTGCATGAGCCAACCAACCACAGTGCTGTCGCCTCCTCTCTCATTGTCGCCTATGCCCGACGCCACCAGCCTGTTATCACTGAGGCTGCTGTCACTTGTGGGGAGCTCGCTGTGTCGGAGAAAGCTACTGCAGTCATGAAGAGCCGTGCTGTCGACATTGCTGGATAAGAGGCCGCCGCGCGCAAGAAAGGAGATGAAGTCATCATTGCTGAGAAGCCCATTGCCGATGCCACCGTGTGAGAAGAAGCCACCATCGCCAACCCCTTCTCTCCACTTATCTCCACTGTTGTCGTTGTCACTTCCTCCACCGGCACTGCCATTGTTGCCGAGAACGAACTATCAGCTTATCCTGCTGCCTCATTGGGTTTTGCATTATTTTCGGCTTCCTCCAGTCCCTTATGCATCCTCAAGGCTTCACTCAAGACATACATCAGGAGGAAATGACACCCAGGTAATTCTTTTTTCATCTTCTGTAGCATTCTGTAGAATTGTGGATTATGGATGAATTGTGATGAGCATTGTGCTGTGAATATTTTTGTGGATGTATTGTGCTTCTGCAGGTTAATTATAAAATTGTATGCTTATATATATAGGGGAGATGCTACTCAATTTTTGTTTTGCATAGATGCTGTAATTTGATGATAATTTGTCGTGATTTGCAAAATACATACCATTTCCTCCTATTACATCCGAGGCTTAATTGTATGTTTTTGCAATATTTAATTATGGATTTAATTATGGATTTAATTATTTTAGCAATTGATCGCCAAAATAATTATTTTGATATATTTTGGCTTAATTAAAAGAAATTAACTTAATAAAACCTTTTAATTTGGCAAAAACTTCACAACATATTATTTTAAAAGCTAATTTCTTATTATTTCCTCAATGAAATGGATTCCTAAAATTATTACCCCCATTTAAGTATTAATTCTTGTATTACCCCTTAGGAAAATATTATTTTCATTTATTTAGCATATTTTTCCCAATGTGTTCCTTAACTTCACAAAACTCCAGGGGTAATAAGCACTTTTCAGATCTTATCATCCACAAGGCTATTTTAGCCCATTACCTCCTTATTTCCTCATGTAAATATTGTTTAATTTATTAATTTATATTTGTTCCACTTTTTGGACTCTGTGCTCAATTTTGCGCTTTTCCTTCAAGATTCCCTTGAGGAAATTTGGTGAAATAGGTTTCTTATATTATTCTGGCCCATTACCTTCACACTTCCCCTAACAAATTTTGCCAAATCAGACTACTTTTATATTTTTGCATCTTTAGCTTAATTGCCTAGGGAAATGCCTCCTAGCTTCCATGAACCTTGGGGAAATGGCCCTTATATATTTTGCGTTAATGGGGCTATGATGGCCGGTAACCTGTGACCGCTGAAAGATTCTTCTTTCATTTCATTTAAAGGGACTTAGAGCGTACTTATCAAGTGAGCAAAGTTGTAGATCGATGAACCTATTTGAGTTCAGACTTTAAGCCAGAAAAATGTCTTTTCCCATTGATCCTCTTGAAGAAGAAAAGCTAAACCTATCTAGCTCTAGTAGTAAGCGCATCGACAAACCCAATTGGAGTTCTAAGCTAAGCCCTTTCTTTCAATGTCATGCCAGCCGAGCCAGTAGACATCTTAAGGTAAGCTCTTCCTGTTGCAGCAGTGTCTGTTGTAATTTCTGGGAGTAGCAAGGAAACGTCAGCCTGACTCAAATCTCTTTCATCACTAGTTCATTAAGGATTTAAGCCAAATATTACTTTTAGCTCATTTTGGCCAATAAATCCTTGATTCTCCCAAGGATGACTTCTCCTTATCAAAAAAATTTATTTGTATTCTGCAATATGTTTCTTTTTCGCTGTGTTCATAATGGTAATGATCTCACCATTGTCTCTTCAATTTTATCAGGTAAAATGTCTCAAGCTCCTGATACTTCATCCACTCCTCCCTTAGATCCATTACCCTCTGCCTTGGATCCATTACCTCCTACTTGCTTTTTCTCATTAGACTTCTTGTACTACTCCTCAGGTATGTACTTCTATTTTGCTCTATTTTTTACTTGTGCATTTCCATACCCCCTTGGCTTACACTTTGTTTGTTATACTATTATACAGGATGTTGACTTTTGGTCCTCCATTGATAATGTGTGGATCATAGTGGATCCAGAAGACTCCTTCAAAGGTTCCTCCTATGGCTTTTTCGACTCCAGATGATGCTTTAAGGCCAAGGATTCATTAAGGACTATCCTTATCTTAGAGATGGGTACCCTTCAGAAGACCCAGAGATCCACAGTTCTTTTAGCTCTTATCACTTTATAGCAGCATTTTAAGTCAGCTGCCATTACTGCTTTGAAGAACCAGATAATATGAAGCTTCTCTCTCTTAGAGGAATCTAGTGCAACTCACTTGGCAGCTTATAGCCATCTCAATCTTTTCCACCAGAGGAAAGATACCTTATTTGCTGAGCACTCAAGATGAAGCAAAACAAAGAAGAAGAAGTAGAGGAAAAAGTTACATTCCTTCAAGTAACCAAGGACATTGAAGAACATGAGGCCAAATTAGCAGCTTTGAAAGCCTAAAAAGATAAACTTCTTTGTAAGAACAAAGAATTAACTTCCAGGTACCAGGTTGCAGCCAAGACAGCTCAGTCTATTAAGAGATCTGGAAAGCAAGAAGGATGTAGTTAAATAGTGGTTAAACTAGGGGGAAGAGGCTATATAATTACTAAGCAAAAATACCTAGATGTTTGGGAGAACCTCAGGGGCTTTTACTTTGACTTTTTATGACTTGATTACAGACTTTTTTGTTGTTATGATGCCTGTGATGTTATTTAGCACTTTATACCTTTTATATTGATCATTTGGAGCATGGATATTGTGATGTACATCCTTTCATGGATAACTTGATATTGTAGCTATCATAGGGCTTATTTCTACTTCAGTTCATCTCCGCTGAGCATATTTTTATATGTATCACTTCACACAGCACACTTTACACCATAACCATTCATTTTCATTATCAAATAGCCAATTTTTAGCGAAAATGCTGCCAAAATTTTGTAAAATCACTGTTCACTTGTAAAATAACAAACTTCACATAAAACAAACAAATAATAACACACCAAAATTTAGAAAAACCAAATTTTATTTATTTACAGTGGCTATCAAGCCAACTTAAACACCCGAAAAGCAAAATTTTGCCACTTCATGTACTAAGTGGCAAATTTATGTCCTAAGGTCAGTTACTCATTATACTTATTTTTCTTTCATTTCCAACACAGTGAGAAATATTTCAGCACCACCTTTATTGCTTAGCATTTTAGTACAGTCCCATGCAACACAACTATTATCTGAACCTCCTATTATGCCTTTTGCTCCCCGAGTGTTTAAAATTTCAGTAATATATACCTCAGCCTCTTACATCATGAGGTCCTCTTTCTTTGGCCTAAATTTAGTTTTAGCCTCAAGTTAGACCTCCTTTTCATTTTGTCTCCTTTTAGGCTGAGGAAATTTCTGGTGCTCTACCCTACACCACTACTTGTTAGGTAAGATAAGTGGGGGCACCATAAATCTTGGTTACTTCCTATTGAATTTTGGTGGTAGTCTCTTGTCATCCCTTATAGGCTTAGGTTTGTAGTTATTTCTCAATATAACTGGTGTAGGAGGGTTTTTCTCTAGTGCTGAGAACCTCCTATGAAGCACTGGTCTCCAATAGCTTATAACCCTGCTAGAATTCATATTGGAAGGTTGACCACCTTCTCTTTTCCTCTAATTTTATTATTCAAATCCATATTAATAGGATCAATTAATACTACTAGAGCCTCCTTTTCTGCTTTTATTTTTGCTTCCACCTTTGGGAGTCAGGGAGAAGGCAAACAGTCAACCTTCCTTTGGAAAATCTGTAGAGGGTCCTGATGAAATGACATTTGGCCTTCAAGATTCTGCACTTGGCCATCAAGAATTACTATTTCATTAGATAGAATGTTGCCCCTCGAGCCTTGCACCTAGTTTTGAGGATTCGGTGGTTGGCCTTGAGGAACTTGTAAATTGCCTAGGTGAATTTTTGTCTGACCTTGGTGTAATGGTATCTGCTCTTAATGAACATTACCCCTCGAGCCTTTTTCTTTCTGAACACTCATGTTTGTGAGTTCTAAGCTGAGGACTTGGATTTTCATTATCATCACCAAGAACTTGATCTCCATCATTAAGCTTAACATAAGATAAATGTCTGGATTCTTCATAAGGTTGAACCATCACCTTTGGAGATACTTTAGGACTTCGTTACCTCAAATGCTTTAGATAAGCTTCATTCATCTTAGTAAATGAAGTTATTATCTCCTGAAAACTCTAGTTAATAGCACGTAAATAATTTTGAAAAGTAGTGTTCATTCGTGCTATCGAATCTTGGACTTGCTTCATTTCTTCTAACAGGATGGTTTAGGCATCAGTGCCATTAATAGTTGTTATAGTAGTATTAGAAGTTTAACTTAAATAGCCATAAGCTGGTGCCTCGGTCCAAGATTGATCCTAAGGTACCCATTCTCCATAAGTTTATTGCATTTGAGCACCTAATTTTACAGGCGTATTGGTCAGATTACCAACCCAATTTTTTTTTTCATTTTCAAAGTTGAATATTCCATTAGAATGGGTCCCACCAGGTGTGCCAAAATATTGTTGGTATAATTTTTATTATACCGGATTTGAGCGTGTCAGGAGAGACTAATTCCCCAAATGAATTCTGACTTTTTCAAACGGGTGTGCGTTCCTAAGCACCTTTACTACAATTTATTTGAATTCTAATAAGTTTGTAAATTATGACAGTAATAATTGATGAATAATAATTGTAAAAGGAAAATTTGCTAGGGGTAATGATAAATAAGCTTAGGAAAATGATAAACGCGAATTGTATTTAAACAAAAGAAAATATAAGATTATAAAAATTGCTAAAAGCTGTAGAAAATGACTATTAGCTGAACTATTGATTTGGATTGATTGGTTGATGGATGATTTTTGTTGATTGATGATTGTTGATGTTTGATTGCTGCTGTTTGCCTTCCTTTTTATAATTCTCCAACTCCGTACAGAAGCTCAAACTTTAATTTTTAATAATTCCTCCATAAATTTTGTAACCTCTATGTCTCTTGAATTACCCCCACAAACTCGTCAGTCCTCAACATTTCCCTCTAGAACTTTCTTTTTTTTTCTTCTAAGCCATCAGTTAAATTCTTCACCAAGTTAAATACAATTGGTTTGTACTTAATGAAATGGGCTCATTTTGGGCCTAAAAATTAATATTGGGTATAAACACTAGTAATACAAAAACCTTTTTCTTTTTAAACTTTTTTTGCAAAACTTTTAAAAGCATCAAAGGCATCATTCTTATGAGCTAGAAAGCACACCCAAGTAAATCTAGAGTAATCATTAACAAGGACAAATGCATAATGCATTCCACCTAAACTAGAAACTCTAGTAGGTCCAAATAAATCCATTTGAATTAATTCAGGTGGCCTAGAAGTAGACACTCTATTCTTGAGTTTGAATGATGACTTAGTTTATTTTCCCATTTGACAAGCATCACATATCTTGTCTTTATTAAACTTCAGCTTAGGTAAACCAATCACAAGTTCCTTTTTACTAAGATCATCAATCAAATTAAAATTAGCATGTCCTAGTCTTCTATGCCAAGTCCATATGTCATAGAAAATAGACATCAAGCATTTGTGTTCCACATTGCATACATAATTTAAATTAATTATATACACATTTTAAACCCTTTCTCTTTTGAAAATTGCTTTGTCATCAATAAGGTTACTAACAAAGCAATTTTTAGGATAAAAAGTGACTTTATTTCCCATGTCACATAGTTGACTTATACTAAGTAAATTATGCTTCAACCCATCAACAAGTAGAACATGATGAATAGATAAGGTTTTCAAGTTACCTATTTTACCAATTCCTATAATTTTTCCCTTGGCATTATCTCCAAATGTGACACTACCACCATCCTTCGTCTTAAGGGAAATGAATTGGTCTTTGTCTCCCATCATGTATCTTGAACATCTACTATCTAGATACCTTTGACTCTTGCACTTGGTGGATTTCAAGCACACCTACACAATAATAAATTAAGCATTCTTTTGAATGCAAACCTTAAGTGGTCTAGATTGATTAGTTTCTTGATAATTCAAAGGCAATAGTTGCAAGTGTAACCACCTATAATAGCATACATTGCTAGTATGCCCAAGAGTCATGTAATAGAAGAATTTTACATTTGCGAATCTATTAAGTCTATATACATGCTTTCTATTAGGTATATTGACTTTGGAGTGTGTATGAGAGTGTTGTGTGTATCTTCTATTGGGTTTATGAATTCTTGGACCTACATGAGTTATGCATTCACAAGTATGTGATTGATGGTATGAAATTACATGCTTAAGTGTGTGTTTTCTTGTGTACATGAAAGCATGCTTTGGTTGAAGTCTTTTGGCTTGTGCCTTAGACCTTTGATCCATAGGGAAGTAAGTCTTGAATGACTTATCTCTAGATGTATAACACCTATAAAACATGACATGCATTTATTATATATTTAATTTTATTTTATTGGTTAAGGATGGACATGATGCATTAGCAATCATATGTGCATGGAGTATGTGAATTTCATGCATATTGAGAAAATTACTTATTGAATTATATGTGATTCATTGGGATATGTGGTGAGTGTGTGGTGTTATAAGATTAGGATTTGGATTTTGATTAGGACTAAATTGTAAAGAAAGTAGGGACTAGATTGAAGCAATTAAAGGTTTAAGGATTAATTGGGAAGGGTAGCATTTTATTAAGGAGCTAAGTGGATACTTGGTAATAAATATCACAATTTTATCTAGATTCTTCCCCTCTTCAATATGGCTATGCATATTAGTGTGTAGGAGCTTGTTAAGAAATGAAGGAAGTTGCACTCTTTACCTTTTAAGAAAAATTAGGGATTTGGTGAAGAGAGAGAGTTAATTTGGCTAAAGAAATTGGGAGTCTAGGCTATGATTATCAACCTTCAAGGTTCAAAAGCATCTATTGGTAAGTTATTAGTGTTTTTAGTGGAGTTGTGATAGAGTTTGAGTTATAGAAATTCGTGCTCTATTTTTCCTAAAAATACAGCCTCTATGTTTTTATTATAACTTTTACTGCAAAGCTCCAAATTAGGTACTATTTAATTTTGGAGAAACTTCAGAGAGTCTTCTACAACTCTTAAGTTTTGAGCTTGAGCTAAATTTGCTATTAGGAGAGTTGAATAGGAACAAACATTTTATTGCTCACTCACTCTGTGTGACCTGATATTACTATAAATATCATAATTAATTCTTTACATGTGCTAATTATGTGATTTCAGTTGAGAATGAAAGTAGAATCATAATTGAAGAGTTTATATGAATTTTGTGATTATAGGATGTGTCTATAATTTTTGGAAGTACCTTAAACTTCATATATTAAACCTAGCAACATAGATATATATGTTGTTTTATG
>CATIWO010443045.1:0-14637 GCA_949673435.1 Macaranga tanarius
TTACTAAATAAGAAATAGTAAGTATCAATTAACTACTATGATTACTATAAGATTACTAATTATTGAGTATCAATTATAACTAAAATACTTAGGGAATGATTTTTGTAAACTAATACTTGCATTAACATATAATACTAAGTATCAATTAACTACTAAGTTATAAACAAATCCAAAACTATGTAGTTTAATCTAAAAACTATGAAATTTTGCACATAATCTTATTATATAACTCATTTAATCTAATTGGTATAATCTAATTTTTTTTATTAAGTCTAATTATAAGATTAATGAAATATGTATAATATTAGTTTAATATTAAGTATTAATTAAATAAAATTAAAATTACTAAGTATAATAGAAATTACATATTCATGATTTATGATTATATCATTTTGATGTAAAGTAGTGTTAATATCAAGTATAATTTTAAATAAATATTATATAATACAATTAATTCAACTTTATTTAACATATTTATTAGTTAGTATTATCATTTTTTTTTGTAATAAATTCTAAACTAAATTTTTTTATTTAATTGTTGCTAATAAATATAAATTTAATCAATAATATAAATTTCTGAATTATCGAACCATACCGATATGTTCTGAAAGAACTGAATCTTTATACCGAACTGTACCGAAAAACTGGTACGACACAGTATCCCCGTACCGAACCGTACCGAAAAATGGTACTGGTACTGGAGATTTTATTTTTAAAATCTCTAAAATATAGTACGGTACTGGAGATTTTTTTTCCCCGGATTTTCCCGAACCGTGCTCACCCCTACTAGTTAGGGTCTTGTGCTCGTGAGGAAAATCAAATTTTAGTTCAAAATAAATTACCTATTCAAAATGCCAATTTTATATGGGTTAAAAGCTGAAATATTTAATTGCATATAAATTTAAGGTTTTTTTTTTTTCCCATCAATGTGCCTTTTCTATAAAATAACATATAGAGTTTATATACAAAGTTTAAGTTAGAAGTGGACAAGTTCTTATGAATCGGGTCTACTATACACCAAATCCAAATCAACATCATCAATGGCACTGTCTGGAGGAACAAGGCCTCTCTACATTGGTCAAAAGCTGAAGGACTCGGTTGCATATAAACCCAAAGCTCCCTCTTCCCGAGTTGCCTTTATTTATAAAGGTTTTTCACAAAGGATCATAAGACATCTTTTTCCATAAAAAGTAAAATTAAATGGTTTGTGGATCAAGATCAAGTTAAAGCCAATTTCTTATAAATCGGATCAGCCATTTACTGCATTTGCCCCAACATCCTAGACTACCTCTGTTAAGGTGACACTATAAGTATTCAAGTATATATAAAAAATACTTCCATTTCAAGTAGAGTAATTCAGCCATCTCTATAATTTTAAGAAAGAAAATATTAAAAAACTGAGTGAAATTAGTTCAAGTGGTTGAATGAATTAATTCTTTTGTTTCAGTGATTTGAGTTTGACTTTTAGGATCAACACTCGGATATATTTTTTGTTAAATATATCATGAAAATGCGAGAAGTGCCCCTTTAAAATTATCCAAAGAAAGTACCATTATTGTACCAAGGAAAAATTGAGTGGCTCAGTTTGATTATAAACATATATGAACTAATAAACTTGAGTTTCAATATATTTTGACACGCATTAATTGTTATATAACAATTTTTTTTCCTTAATAACTCCTAAAGAAATCGATATATATTGACGCTCATCTATGTGATGATATTCACCGGCAGCAAAAAACATGCTTGTGATGACATATGCACCAGCAGCAGCTCAGGTAGTAATCATTTAGCTTTACTTTTGTCATGTAAATGTCATTTTCAAGTTCTCATGATCAAAATTGGATGCTTCGAGGAAAGATACGTACATTCACTGTAATATCACTTCAAAAATGTTTCTTGTTAACATGCAATTTTTTTTTGTACCTATGAAAAGAACTGCAATGGTCCCCTACACACAAGCATTATTTTATGTCTTCAACGCAGTATCCATGCAATTTCAAGAAAAAACAAAGGGTGAATTACTATTCACTATGTGATTTGCCATATTATATTACTTGGTCCATGATATTTAAAATTTATATTATCTCCCCTTCTATTTTGCATAATTATACTATTTATCCCCTTCGTTAAATTTTCATCACAATTTCCGTTAGTTAATAAAAAAATTATACTATTTGCCCCCTCTGTACGATTATATTATACTATTTAATCCCCTAGTATTTTAAAATTATATATTTTTATTATTAACCTAATTTTTTCAAAAGTTTACTATAAAATGATAATTATATTATTTAAATAAAAATATATATTACGTAATTTTAATTTTTTATAATCAAAATTTTAATTAAATATTAATTAATTAGTATTAGTTTTAAAATATTTATATTCAAATATTAACTTAAAATATTCATGTTACATTAAAAAAGGTAATCAAATTAATTCTCTTTTTAATTTTGAAATCTAATTATTTATTTGAATTTTTAGTTTTAATCATTGGGTATATGCATTAAATTATTTAAAATTATTAATTTTATTCATAATACATTTTATATATTTAACAATTTAAACTAATAATTCAAATAAAAAACAAATTGTGAAGTTTAAAATAAGTTAAAAGGAAAATATACTTTTTTAATTTTTTATGAAATATAAATATTTTGGTTAACATTTAAGTAACTATATTTAAAATTGGAAATAATAAATTGTTATTTGATTAAAATTTTAATTAAACTAAAATTAAAATAAGCTATTTTATTTTTTTGTCAAAAATATTTTTTATAAGATTATCATTTTATAGTCAATTAATAATAATTTTAACATAAATTCTATTAAAATAATTAGTTTAATAACAAAATATATTTTCTCAATTGTTGGGATAAATAATATGATATATTCAAATAGAGGGGGCAAATAGTATAATATATTTAAATAGAGGGGGCATATAGTATAATTTTTCTGTTAACTAACAGAAATTGTGACGGAATTTTAACGGAGAGGGTAAATAGTATAATTATACAAAATAAAAGGGGGAGATGATATAAATTTTAAACATCAAGAACCAAGTAGTATACTATGGCAAACCACAAGGGGTAAATAGTAATTCACCCTAATATTAAATGCTTTCTCTGGCAACCCGCATATCAAATTTGTGGTATTTGCTTGTTTTTTTTCATAATAAATATAGGCTTTTAGTACAGTGTAACGTTTGTATCTATACAAATGAAATTATAACCGTTAGATTAATTTTTATTTAATTACAATCATTGATTATCTTGGTGTATCAATATCTGTAAAATATATCAATGGTTACAATTAATTAAATTTTAATCTAGCGGTCTTAATTTTAATAGATACAACCGTTTGTAATGTAAAATAATTTAATAATATAAGGAATGAACCATATTTTTCCCCATGCACTTTCATTGTTTTTGAAATTTACCCCTTATACTTTTATTTCTATACATTGAATCCATGCACTTTTATTTTTGTTAAAATTAAGTCATTCCGTTAACTAAGTGCTAAGGTGTTAAAATAAAATATCTGATTTAGTCCCTATAATTTTTAAATGTCTAATAAATTCACTTACTTTATTTTTATTTAATTAATCCTTAATATTTTTAAGTAATTTTTAATTATTTTTGTATTTTATTATGATAAATAATTTTAGTTAATTATTAATATTTATATATTTAGTTAATAAACTTATAATTTAATTAATTCATACTTGTAATTGAAAATTTTATAATTGATGTAAATTTTTAAAATTGTTTGTCTCTATAATTACATATTAAAATTTCATATTTTAATAACTGATTTATTTTATAAATTAAAATTTTTTATTTAATTAAATCAAGTGATACTTCTATTTAAAATGATATTTTTATTAATCATAATTTGATACTATTATATATTTTATTACTTTTTTAAATGAGTTTTTTTTTTTTTTTATCAATGAGGTTTTTCTATTTTATACATATAAAAAAAATTTTGCACCTAAAAAAGTAAGAAATCTTTAAGAAATAAAAATTATACTATAGATATAAATTTTTAAAAATCTAATTTAGTTATTTTGTTACAAATATATGTGTTTTTAATTTTTTTAGAGTGAAAAAAACCCACCCTTCAATAATTTTTTATTTAAAATGAAATTATTGATAAAATTTATAAAGCAATACAATATAAAATAGTGTCAAATTATTCTTAATATAAAATTATTTTAAATATTAAGCAAAATTTTACTAAATTTAGTTTTAACTAATTCCAAGTAAAATTAAATAACAATTTATTAAACTTCTAACTAATAAAAAAAATTTACCTATAAGAAGTAATAGATCTTTAAGAAACAAAAATTATACTATTCGTATAATTTTTTTTTTAAAAAAAAGTCTAATTTAGTTATTTTATTTAAAAAATATAAAATATAGCATACTTAAAATTGTTAGAGTGAAAATAACCACACTTTTTAAAATAATTTAATATTAAAAATTTAAATAATAATAAAATTTAAAAAAGTAATAAAATATATAATAGTGTCAAATTATGGTTAATAAAAATATCATTTTAAATAGAAGTATCACTTGATTTAATTAAACAAAAATTTTGATTTCTAAAATAAATTATTTATCAAAATATGAAATTTTAATATGTAATTATAGAGACAAATAATTTTAAAGAATTACATCAATTATAAAATTTTCAGTTACAAGTATAAATTACTTAAATTATAAGTTTATTAAATAAAAATATAAATATTGATAATTACCTAAAATTATTTATCGTAATAAAATACAAAAATAATTAAAAATTACTTAAAAAACTTAAGGATTAATTAAATAAAAAATGAAGTATGCAAATTTATTAGACAAGTATAAAAATTACAGGGCTAAATCAGATATTTTACTTTAACACCGTCTGAACCTAATTAACGGAATGACTTAATTTTAACAAAAATAAAAGTGTAGGAATTCAATGTATAGAAATAAAAGTATAAGGGGTAAATCTTAAAAAAAAAAAAAGAGTGCCGAGGGAAAAATATGATTTATTCCATAATATAAAGACAACAATACTTTATTTCAACAGTACTTGTAGGAAAATAGTTTGTGTGAAATAGAAGTACAAGTTTATCAAATCTACATAGGATAAGAGGAAATTTATTGCACGTTCTTATGAGAAGGATCAATTGTTAAAGAAAAAAAAAAAAAGACTCGTCAGAAAATCCAGCAATAAACAACATGCCATTTACGGTAGATTTCCTGTGAATATTATCTTTGGTGTTTTCCACCAATGAAAATGCAATATAGTTAGCGCCAATCTGCCTCAAGCAAAAGCATTCACAGTTTTGATTTGGGTATCATACATCTGAACTAACTCAAAGTTGTTAAACTACTACACTCTTATACAGGAACAAAATCTAGTAAAAGAAGGGCTACAACTGAATCAAATCCTTGAAACAATAGGTACCAAGAAAAAACCAACCAACGAGAAGAAAGGTGAAAAAGGCCAAGAAAGTTAGAAAGGTCAGGCCACCGAGTAGCAGACCAATGACACATACCATGACAAATGGTAAATAAGTTCGCACCTTTGATCCTGTGCTAACCCAGCGACCCTTGAGGAATATAAAAGCAGCAAGGTTCACCACATTCCATCCACCAGAAAGAAAATTCAATCGATTTAGGTTGTTGGCAACAAAAGAATGGCAATTGCAAGTGAAAAGGCTGTATGAGTGATGTTGAAACTCCTGTGTGCCCTTCTGTAATGCATCATCCCATGTCAATGTGTCTGTTCCATTTATGTCAATATTGTATTGATCCTCACCTTTGAATGCAGTGGAACAGTCCTGGACAACATTTCACAGAGTGTGAATATATAAAGGACTTGAAACAAACCATAAAGCAACCAGTTCAGGACAACTTCTATATTTTCACATTTTATACAACATACAATGCTAGCATGTAGTAAAACATGCCATACACCACATACAGGGCACAAAGGTCCTTTATTTTCACAGGCGGTAAATGTCTTCAATGGTTTGACTTCCTGTCTCATTGTTAGAATGATTGTCTAGTTGCCAAAATGATTCATGTCAAGCTTTTATTCAGACTTCAGATTTTTTTTTTTTTTTTTTTAAAAAGGAATACCTTGTCTTTGTTTATCTGAATGTAGCGACTCACAGCTCCAAATGCAAAATTGTCAACACAAACGAAATTAGGCCCTGCAAAGTCTAGGATTACTCCATCCTCTCTACATATTCCAACATGGCCAATGAATGGAATCAGCCATGATATCACAGGGAGGGGTGTCCAGACAATGCAGCAGGGGAACCGTGCTTTTTTAGGATCAATCTGCATTCTTTGTTGAAAATTCTCTTCGAACATCATTTGGCTCTCATGGTCCACATTTTCTTCCATCATCAAATTTGTGCGATACTGGATTTTCATCAACAAATTAAAAGCTAATGAGAAAAAATTGCACCTTATAAATAAATTGGAAGAGAATAATGCCAGCAAAAACAAAATAGTCCAAAATGCCAGAAAATTTCAAGTATAATGCTGCTCACATCCATTTACTCTCTTAAGTTCAGAATCAAGAAACACACAAAAAAATTTTAGCTTAAAGAATAAGCTGCAACAACATAAAGTTCTTATCCAGTGTGCTCGAATCAAGTGAAAAAAAATATCATCCACTAAAAATTCTATCATCTGAAAATTATATTATACAATCCTACATCCTCAATGAGCAATTCATTTGACTTATAATAACTATGAGGTTACAGCATATTCGGATAGGATTCTTCTCAAGCACTCTATTAATTCAACTCTCATCTCCCACGAGATCTAAAATAACATAACATTTCTGATTTGGTACTTCCATAGTCCATACAAACCAATGTAGCAGAACTTCCAAGTGCATTAATCACCCATCACACAGTCATTACTAACCCAAATTTACAATTAACATGATCTCTACACTACACCTAAAGAAATTAGAATTAACAGAAACTCTACACACCACCTAAAGAAACTAAGCCCTAAAAAAATTTGCATTTAAATTGGTCATCACCCACTTATCAAAATGTACCATTTTCCTAAATTCTAAACCAAAATTCAATCAAATCAACTAAATGAATAATCAAAATAACTTTTTATACTGATTTTTTAGTAAAAAAAACAAAAACAAAATTATAATGGCATGAAATCAGAACTAGCAGATGTAATTTAACAGAATGGTCGACAAATAAAAACCCTAATGCAACCAATTTGCAAGAGATGGATAAGAAATAAATCAACAAAAAAATTAATTATAGAAAAGAAAAAAAATCAAACGGAACAGAAAAGGAGAAGAAACAGAAGATACCTTGAAATCGAAGTGTAGATGAAGAAAGAGCAAAGTGCGAAGCGATGAATTCTGGTTGGTAAGGGATTTTGGTCAACGAACACTTTTGTTGGTTAATGGGCTTCTAACATAAACAATACATGTATATTACTTTTGGAACCCAGCCCCTGACTCAACTTTCATGGGCTTAATATATTCCTAACCCCTCAATTTAGCATATTTTCTCAGTTTTTATTTTAATTTTTTTAAGAATAGTTTTTATTTTAATTTATAAATTAACTATTTAAACACCAAAAATTAGAACTTACACTTTTTGACGTAGTCCATTTAAACAATATGACACAATATAATATAAAATTAAAAAATTTTAGATTTTAACATAAAGAGATTTGGATTATGAACGAGTCAATCTATTTAAGACACGCCAAAAAATAAATTTAAAAATAGATTGAAACTCCAACTCGTTTAAAACATGAAATAACACGTTTAATTAAATAGTATAATATGTTAACTTGTGATACATGGCACAAATAAATACATATTAATACACTTAGGCTCTGTTTGTTTGCGAAAAATATTTATTTTTCCTTATTTTTTAGTTTTTGGATTACTAAAAAAAATAAATTAAATGAAAATAAGTTATTAGTCGAAGGAAAATAAATTCTCATTCTAAGAACGGAAAGTTATTTTTAAAGACTTAAATACCTATTGTAGACACATGGTCTGGCCCGGCCCGCGAGGCAAAAGCCCAATGATGAAAATGATAGAAAGTCTGGCTCAGCAAAGAAATTGGATTCTGGCCCATTTATGAGAAACCCAATTGAACTAAATCTATTAGACCAAACCCATCAAACCAAACCCATTAGACCAGCCCAAACCAAAGAAAAGCCCATCAAAACCCATTTTTCCCTTAAGAGGCGCACGCCTCTTTGACACTGGTAGTAAAAAAATTAACGTTACAGAACGTGGAGTGACCCACGTTCTGTAACGTGAAATTAACTCTAAAAATGGGAGTTAATGGGCATTAAAGGCAGAGGGGCTGATAAATAGAAAGGAGAGGGAGGGAGAAGAAAAAAAGACACAACTGAGCAGAGAAAAAATAAATAAAAACACCCGAAAGAAAAAGAAAAAATCCAGAATGGAAGAATTCCAAAATCCATTTCTTGCTGAAGTCAGGAGCGTCCAGAATCAAAATCTGAGGGCTAAACCATTTTCTTCAATTATTTCAGTAAATTTTCTGACTTTTGTTTAATTTTTAATTTTCGGTAATTTTCATGTTTTATTTTTTTAATTGTAATATATTCATTGTTATTGAATTTGTAATATAAACTTGTGTTATTTGGTGTTTTTATTACACTATATTTTAAAAAATTTGGTGCATGTCATTTGAATTCTGCAAAAAAATTTATTTCTGCAAAAAATCAGAAGGCGTGCGCCTCTGCGTAAAGACGCACACCTCTATATTTTCAACTTTTAAATTTTTTTTACCGTTAAAGACACGCACGCCTCTTTGTTTCAAATAAAAAAGGTCCATGGCATAGAGGCGTGCGCCTCATCCAACAACATGTTTTGGCTGATGGGCCATTGGCCCATCAGCCAATTCATATATATTGGCAACGTGCATGTTGCCATGCACGTTGCCATTTTTTTTTTTTAGTTTTAATTACTATTTTATTTATTTATTTTTATTAGTATTAATGATGGTTTTTATTTTTTTGGTTTAATTATTTTATTTTGTTTGTTTATTTTGATGTCATTTATTTATCTATTTATTTATTTATTGTCTATTTATTTGTGCAATATTTTATTTTGTTTTCTTTGTGATTTTATTAATTAGGTATGCATAGTTTTAAATATTAGAAATAATTATTTGTTAATTTGATTGAGTGATTTGATATTTATAATTAATTTTAGATTTAATTTTTATTTTTAATGTAGTTGTGATTTAATTATTGGTTATTTTTATCTTGTACTAACTTTTGTATTTTTTTTGTAGGTTTTTTTTTTTGAATATTTAACTTATGATTTATATTGCAGGACTAAATTTAATATTTATTTTAAGTTGTTTTAATTTGTAATTTTTTATTTATTTTGCATATAATTGGGTTGTAACTCATTTCTCCTCCCTCATTTCTTTGTGTGTGCTTTTAATTTTAGTTGTTTTATTTTTATTTTGGATTATTGTGTTTATGGTGTATGAATGTATGAATTATGAACCCAGTTGCATGAAAATGAACTTAATAATCAAACTCGGACTAATCTGTAAAATTTAAAAATTGTTTGGATTAAAATAGCCATTTGCATGTAATTCAAGAAATAATTAAATAATTAAAAATAATAAAATATAAAACATAAACGGAAGCCGATCGCAAGGTCGGGTGGGCCATACAAAAGCCCATACCCAGTTTCCGAACCCAATCTCTGAGGACGGCTGTTGGGTATCTTCCGTGGAATCCAGTTGCTGTAAAAGTGTCTCGGGTTTCATCCGGGTGGCGACTCCCAACTCCGACTAAAGCCTGTAAAAAAGGCCCAAAGTTGTATTCCTAGTGGGCTCTGAGCCCGCACAGTGCCGTGGTCGCTGGACACTTGGGCGCGCGCTAAACCCCTCCGCCTACAGAAATTATAAAAAATAAGGAAGTGCAGGAAATAAAGTGCAGAAAATGAAGAAGTGCATATGTTAAATAATATGTAACAACACTGAGAAAAATGTTGAGTAAAAAATAAAATAAAAATATATTGAGAAAAAAATAAAATGTTAAGAGTATTTTAAAAAAATAGAAAAAATCTTGAGTGTAAAAAAATATTGATAAAAAAAATATTAATAAAAAACAGTACCTTACAAATAGAAAAAAAAAATTTGTAAAAAAATGTTGAGGAAAAAATGAAGAAAGTTAAAAAAAAAAAAGAAGGATCAAACAGTTTTTAGAAGATTCAAACAGCTTCTAGAAAAGTATGGTAGATTTGAAAAAAAAAAAACATCTTTAAAGTTATTTTTAAAAACACTTTTGATCAATGTAACTTTTGATATTATTTTTAGTTTTATGGCTATTATTTTTAGTTTTCTGGCTATTTTTAAAAAAAAATCCCAAAAAAATAAGCAACCTTCTCAATCAGTCAACGAAACCAAACATACAACTTATAAATCTCTGCATTTTTTATAGATTTAAAGCTTCTAACATCATTAATTCACAAATATTCATCAACAAATATAGGAAACAACAAGTAATGGGCTAATGGCATCAATATCATTGGTAAATCAACAATTTGCCCAAAATAAAAATTAAAACAACAGCTAAAAGAGAAAAAAAATCAATACTTTAACTTAAACAATCACTCAGGTGAGGGGCTTCCTATGGCTACAACATTAGCGAAGTTGAGAATCTGAATTGTGGATTTCAGACAAAACTCTTTTGTTAATACAGTTCCTCCTAAGCTATTTTTCTTTTTCTATCACCTACAGGATGGTACTTGCAGATTGTTCAAGCTTGCTGGTGCTCTTACAAGAATGCTGCTGCTACCGGAATACCTCCATTGCCCGTGGAAATTCCTCTCGAAATCCCTCCTGAAATCCCCTAACTCTACATCACCCATATGATACCTCCATCACCCATTGAAAATGAATTCCCACATTTAAACATATTCCACCCAAAAAAATGAAAAAATAGAAATCAATTTGAGAAGGTTGAATGAAAGGAAACTTTAGGATTTCAAAAGAAGAAGAAGAATAAAGTTATGAATTCGAAGAAAAGCAGAATAATGAACAATAGAACCTCTTTATTTCCATATGTGTAGGCGTAGTTGACACGTTAGCGCATTCCGTTTGAAATAACGGAGATAAACTAACGTGAAACTCTTTAAAAATTTTGAAAACTCAATTAAAAAGAAATTTAGAACTTGATTGAAATACTAAAAAAGTTATAGGATTTGTGGGGGTCATTATCCTTTTTTATATTTATACACTTTTTGCATTTACGTTTTTTATATTTTTAGCATATATGATTTCATTGTATTTATTTTTATGTTTTTATTTTCGTGATATTTGATGATGGTAACATAAATAAATATATGTCTTAATAAAGAAGTAAATGTTTTTATATGGTAAGGGAAATAAAATTAATAATATAAGCTAAAAAAATGTAACAAAGTATATGAATTTTTTTTGGCCATTACAAACTAGGGAGAGGAGGAGGGGGGTGACTGGTGAGTGCTATGCCTGCGGGTAGGGGTGAGTAAAAAAAATCAAAATATATAGGTTCGGTTTTTTACACTAAAAATTTCGGTTAGTCGGTTCGATTTTAGTTTTCAATTCGAAAAATCGAAAATAACCAAACCGACCGACTTAAATATATATTTATTATAAAAATATTAAATAAAATATATTAATTAAAAAAAATTATACATAAATATTAAAATTATAAATAAAAAATATTTTTTTAGTTGTATAATTAAAGAGTAAGCTTAAAAAATTATAAAATAAAAAATAAAAAAATAAAAATTGTATTTAAAAAATAAAATTAATTAACCAAATAACCAACCAAACTGAGTCGATTCAGTTTTTAAGGATAATCGGTTCAGTTTCAGTTATGCATTTTTGAAGATTCGATTAATCGGTTTTGACCGGTTCGGTTCGGTTCTTGACCGAAACCGACCGTGCACATTGGAGGGTATGGCCTTCTAGCCAACGCGATGCGGGCACAAAATATATGAGTTTGAGAAATAACGGGTTAGAGATGAATGATTTTCTACATCATTTTTGATAGAATTTATATTACAAGACTTTAGAAGATTGGTTCAAGTTCCATCATACACTTGAAGTATTCTTGTCTTCATCTGACAAATCTTGAAGTTCTTAATTTCCCTCAGCGGTTGCTCAAAGATCACTGAGTTAATTTCATGAGGTTCCATGAAATATTACTTATTGCTTATTTTTCAAGATTTGTTTTTGACAAATCCTGAAGGCTTAAGACTCTCTCGAACAGCATTGAAAAGCTGAAACATCTTCGAATGCTTGATTTCGATCACAAGTTTTTCCTGACAGCATTAGCAATTTGAAATCAGTTGAGTCACTGATGTGTAGATGACTTTTGGAAACTCCAGCAATGATTCCACGATCATGCTAAAATAAAATTAATTCTACATTCCATTACATACCTTAAAGTAAATGAACTTATGTGAAAACATATCAAGTCCACTTAAAAGCTTGAAATTCTAGTTTTATAAAGATGTAATTATTATATTTTCGGTCCATTTTTAAAAGGGAAATGATAGGTGTCTCGGCACGAGACGCGAGACACCTATCAAAATTACCATTTTGGCCCTTTTATTTTACAGAGGGCCAGATTATTTGAGGGGTTAAAAAGATAATTTTTATATAAAATTACTTTTTTGCCCTTAAAAAAAATTTACCTCCTTTTATACGATGAGGAACAAAACGGTAAAAATGATTGATGTCTCGCGTCTCGCGCCGAGATACTAATTATTTCCGTTTTTAAAATATATTATTCATACATAATTGTTAGTAATTAAAATACTCTTCTTCTATTGCATGATTGGATACATTTAAAAAAAAAAAATTACCATATAAGCTTATTGGAAAAATGGTTGGATTCAGGATCAGCTTTAAAATTCCTCCTACTGAAGGCATGGATAGATAAGCTACTATTAGCTCCCTTATGAATGCCAATCGGATATTCTTTAAATTTGTGCCCACGATTGCTAATAAAGTGGCTCACATGTTAGCACTATTTTCATTTAATATGCTTTTAGATGTTAGTAGTTAGTCTTCTATTGTTCCTTCCACTCTAGAGGAATATGTTTTAGCAGACTCTGATTGTATTTGATTTGCTTCTCTTCAATGTATTCTATTAAAAAATATATCAAAAGAGGCTTCAACGTTCCACTGGGTTTTATGTTTGGAAAGAGGCTTTAATGTTCCACTGGGTCTAAAATGTACGGATGCACCAAATCGGTGGCAAGTATTAATCCCACAAAGATAAGATTATGGATCAGCTATCAAGTGGGTTGACTTCATGAATATTTGGATCCAAAACATCATGCACTAACACATGCGACCAGTTTCGCAACTTGTCCAATATATATGGTAGAATGATGATGGCAGAACTAAAGGGCTCACTTGAGATGGTTGAATAATCGACATTTGCATTTTCAAGTCAAAGAATTTATCAAAATGGGCTCACTTGAGCTGGCTTTCCAATAGTTTAGTAAAATTATAATTTTACTCGCATCTTTATTATTCAACAAAATTAAAAAATTAGTTATTTCAAATATGTTACTTAATAATGAATTACAAATGTTAGGATATTTTATGGTTTGAGTTTTACGCATTTTATATAATTAATTTGTTTATTATTATTATGAACTAATCTTTAGAAAACATTTAAGGATCAAATTAATAAATTTAAAATAAAAAATAGAAAAATAAAATACAGAATTATGTGGTTTCACACAAAATATGCCTACAATTTGGAACTTTTTTTTTATAAATAACTCTTTTTCTTATTTATTTAAATTAACAGTCATATTTTTTGTTTTATATTTTTATAATATTAAATTATTTAGTTATTTTTCTTTTTTTATCAGATATTCTTTTTTATGGATGTATAAATTATGATACTCACGAGTCAGGATTTTTTTATTCGTATTCTAATATTTAGATGTATTAAAGATAATTTCTACAAAATACCAAAAATATATTATTAAATAATTTTATTATATTTAATCATGTTGTCTTTTAATATTTGAAATTTGTATTATAAAGAAAACATTCTTTTCAAAATTAACATATATAAATAAAAATATTTTATATATTATATGTTTAAAAAAACAATAAAAAATAGTAAATGAAATATTTTATAATTTCACAAAAATTCAAGTATTATGTACAATTATTATTAAATATATAAAAACTGATAGTTGTAATTAATTTTATTTTATATTTACTATTAATTATATATTATATGTAGTTAACAACTGCTAATAACATCTATCAATGATAATTTAGTTAAAAAATTTTTAAAATTTAATTTTTATTTACTCTAAAAATCAGCTCTTAAATTAGGAAACAGGGTGATCAGAACTGTACCAGCATTCAATGTTGTTTCAACTGTACCAATACAAGCTTGCTGGTAATCAGCAAAACGAGTATCGAGAAGAGCAATTCGAGCAGTAGTAGCTAAGCCTTTTCGAGCATGAAAAGTTAAGGCTAAGCGAACAGCACCAAAATGGATGTGGGTAAATTTTTCTTTAAGCCAAAGGGAAGGGAGATGTTCAGGTATGGAAATA
>CATIWO010443365.1:0-11044 GCA_949673435.1 Macaranga tanarius
CACCTTGCTCTCCACGTGCCCGTAAATACCACATTTCAATCAGTTTTAATATTCTATTCAAAAGGGGAAAAAAGCAAGGATCTATTTCCATAGGGCCATGTTTATTAGAACATATTATGGGCAAGAATTGAATTTCTTTTAAAGTTATGTAATTTTTTTGCATGAATTTATTTCTTTTAAAATGCCTCAATTTGTTCAGACTTCAATTTTTGGATAAGTAGCTGTTACTGTTGCTGTTCTAAGAGACAAAAAAAAAAAAAAAAAAATAGGAGTTGTTGCTGTTGCAGCGTTTTATTTTTTATCCCTTGGAATAGTAACAGTAGCAGTTCATCCAAACGGGGCTGTAGAAGACTTTTGTTCTAATAATGAAGACCAAGCGGCGTTAATGAGAGGAATAAATTAGAGGAAAAGAAGTTTAGCAACCGCAATTATAGTGGTGATTCAATACAAAAGAGGAGAAGGGGAGAGGGAAATTAGTTGGTAACGGTGATGATTCATTAAATTTCAGTGTTGTTAAAAGTGCAATTGAATGGGAACTCTATGCGCAGATCTGACGGACCCAATTGAATTTAATAACATAAATCCCATTAGCTAACGCTAAACAATCAGAAATAGTGCCGCCCACAATAGATCTGTCCCTAGTATTTTGATGAACACCTCCATCTCAACTACCACATTTGACATCTATTGGAGAAGGACTCGAAAGTTAAAAGAAGAAGAAACTTGGAGATTAATATTATAGTCTGGAGGATAAGGTTTGATGGTGTTGTACAGTTACAGCTTTGTAGTTCTGTTTTAGTGTGGGGAAGCAGTGCAAGTCATTTTGCTTATCGAGAATTTTGTTTTTCCTTAGCGAAGAGATAACAACAGTGACGCATTTTTTATGTATGCATGAGAACAGCAAAGAATTTGGTGGCGCTAGCGTGTGGGTTTCCATTTCTATTTTCAATTTTTTTTAAAAAAAAAAATTCTGTTATCAAATACAAAATAATCAAAATACATATTATTCATTACTATTTTATATTATTTTTTTTTAAAATTCTATATATTATCTTTAAAAATTACAATTACCATAAACAAAAAGAGTGGGGTTAATTTTTAGTTAATGAAAACAGCTGTAGGGAATAAGAATATATAAGGAAAAAATAAAAATAAAAAAGGTAAGCAAGTTGGTCCAGGCCCAGCACGATAAAGTGAGGAGCAGCGGCAATTTAAAAAAGCATGAAAGCGACGACAACGGTCTACTGTTCCAATACGTAAAAAAAATGATTATTTTTTATTTGTAAAATTTTAAACAAACAATAGCCCAGTACCAGTAGTGTAGTTTATCTGGCACAAACAGCAACCACTAAAGCAGAGTGAGCTCAAATAAGTAAACTCTGCCCCCTTACCTTGTTTGTTGCTTGCTTCCCTTCTGCACTCTCTGTTAGATTTTGTATCCTACGCTGCTTTCTGCACAGGCAGATACAATGAGGAATGCGGTTGGGGTGGCATTGTTTTATGGTTGTTGTGTGATTGGGATGGTTTTTGGCGGATCTGTTGATGTTATCGAAAATTTGGAGGAAGCCTTGTCTTCTTCACCTGCTCCTGTGGCCAAACCTTTAATGGTCGGCCTTACTCTTGTTCAGGGAGCTGACTCCAAAGGAGCTGGTCTCTACCTCTTCTTCCCTCTCTTTGTTTCTTCTATTTTGTTTCTGTGATCAATTAAGTTGGCCTGCATTTCTTTTGTTTCTCTTCTAACTAGAGTAATTAACAAGCGTCTTTTAATAATTAATGTCTGAGTTCAGTCTGCTTGGATGGAACATTGCCTGGCTATCACTTGCATCGTGGGTCTGGATTGGGTCGTAACAGCTGGCTCATTCAGTTGGAGGTACATCTATTTTTTGTTTTCACAATGTTCAATTCTTGATGCCTCAAGATACGTGTTTCAGCACTAGTATTTACTTTTCTTTTTTGTTGTTGCTTTTGTTAGAGATCAGCCAACAAATTTGACTTAAAGTAATATGATGCAGGGAGGCGGGTGGTGTGATACTATCAGGAGTTGTGTTTACCGCAAAACTACGCGGCGTGGTTCTTCAAACTTTATGGAAAAGCAATTACCTTTCACTGGAATATTAAGCAATAATCCAGAAGAAAATCCTGGTTTTTCCAACACTCAAATTTTCATTTTCCTCTTGGCTATTTTTGGTTATGGTTTCTAATTCCATATGCATTGCCCTCTTTGGTGATTTTTCTTTTTATGCTTGCAGATTTCTTTAATTGGAACAGAGTCAAGTTGCGATATTGTGATGGGGCATCTTTTAGTGGGGACTATCATGATGAGGTTGGTGGAAGTATCTTATCTTACACAATTCTGTTATTAATTTGATGCATCTCAATACAAGTTTTTCTGGAGTTGGCTTCATATTGATTGAATCCATTGCTAGGATTTAATTTACTCACTTGATTTTACTATTTTAGAATGTTTCAGCCACACTGTCTCAGTAGATATTGTCTCTTAAATGCTAAGTTGCTAACATGTATGAGTATCAGATCATAAGGTTTATGATCTTTGCTTTGGAATGTGATCTTCATGAGTTCATGCTTTATGATGATTTGGCAATTTATAAAGTTTAAATAGCTTCACAGTTTTTGTACAAGCAAGTCATCATGGTCTAGATAAAGCTCATTTTTTCATCTTGGCTTATCATTCCCTAGCCCTTCTTATTCACCCAGTCGCTTCAGTAAACCAACATAACTACATGAATGTGGTTTGCAATTCAATATTTTTTTTTTTTCTTCCGGGCTGCACAACTTTATTTTCGAGGACAACGAATCTGGTCAGCTGCTATGGAGAATCTAATGGCTGAAGGAATGCAAAATGCCACTCAGGTACTGAATCTATTATGTCCATTCATCTAGTTGTCATACTTCCAGTGGCTCTATGAACAGTTGAACACATGCATTTCAGGCTCTTCTTTCTGGATGCTCAGCTGGAGGTCTGGCATCCATAATACACTGTGATGAGTTCAGGGACTTGTTTCCCCAGTCTACCAAAGTGAAGTGCTTAAGTGATGCTGGATTGTTTCTTGATGCGTAAGAAGCAATTCTTTATGTATTCATTTATGATTACTATTGGTGCATATAGTTCAGCTGAAATGTATGATTGTCTTTTTTTTTTTTTTGGTTTATTAAATTTGCTGTAGAATTGATGTGGCTGGAACCCGAACTCTACGGAATATGTATGCAGGAGTAGTTAGCTTACAGGTATTCTGCGTACTACTTTTCATGCCTGTGAAAATTCATTATCAAAAATACCATTGTGCTGCAATCTTGACAGAACTTTGCCTCTCTAATCTGAGGGTTTACATATTAATAATATGTTGCAGTATTCTGTATCTGTTATATATCTCTTCAGTATTTAAGCTTTAATTAATAACTGATATCGATATGAAAATTTTAGGAAGTAGAAAAGAATCTGCCCAGTACTTGTACCAGTCGCCTGGATCCAACTTCAGTAACTATCTATCTAATACTTACTGTTTTTCTGTTGCCGGAGTTAATGTTATTTATACAGAATTTATGACCCCCTATCTCTCTATCTATCTCATGCAGTGCTTCTTCCCCCAGAATGTGATTGCTAATGTTGAGACTCCATTATTTCTTCTGAATGCAGCCTATGATGCATGGCAGGTAATTTGTTCATTTTCTTTTCTTCTGATGGCACTTTATTTACCATCTAGGGGAAGGGTTTACACATTGTACTTATACCTTTCAAATAGATTGTCTAGAGAAGGTACCTTGATACCTTCTGTTAGCTAAATCTCGAGTGAATATGAAATGAAGGAAAATACGAAGAGAGAATAAGACCGTCTTCGGCCTAAACGAAAATTTGAATTTCAGAACTAGGCATACCAAAGTAGAACTTTAGAAATGGTAGAAGAGACACCAGAAAAATAAAAATAAAAATAAATATATAAATAAAAAATAACAGTGCAGCCACCTTTCTTTAATTTAAAATTCTCAGTAATAAGAGTTTAGCTTTGCATGTAGGACCTACTCTGTTCTCCCCTTGACTGATTAATATCCATTTAGCTACTCCCACACTAATTTGGGTTGAAGATCTATTTCAGTTGAGGCTAAGAACAGAAGCCATTAACTGATGTCACTAACAAAAAGATTTAAAAAAAAATTCTTAGTTTTATATTTCATTATCCAGAATCGAGATGACTCCCTGAACGCTGCTGCATTACCTTATTTACTTGTGTTTATTTATCAGGTTCAAGCTAGTCTAGTTCCATCATCAGCTGATCCTCATGGTTCTTGGAACAAATGCAAACAAAATTATGCAGAATGTAATTCATCTCAGATCCAATTTCTGCAAGGTGATTTTTAATTCAAACTTGTTAACCTTGGTTTTTAATATCTTATGTACCTGTCAATTTCAACCTGCTTACGTTTATTTATGTAGCTTATTTATTCTTTGTCTGTTATGGGACAGACTTCAGGAATCAAATGCTAGATGCCATAAACGTCTTCTCAATGACAACTCAAAATGGTTTATTCATAAATTCATGCTTTGCTCATTGCCAATCTGAGAGACAAGACACATGGTTTGCCAGTGATTCTCCCGTCATTGGGAATAAGGTAACTCAATATTTAAAATGTCATAGCAAACATAGAATAGATATGCACACTAATAGCCGAGCTGTTCTGTTTGTTGTTGCAAAGTCTAGCCTCCTGGTAATGCATAGAATTTCTAACAGCGTTAGCTGCTTATATCAGTTTTTGGAATGAACGATGTCATTTATATTTAAATGTAACCACTCACAATGTAGAATTCTCTAATGTTAAACAACATAAGAATCCAATTCACTGTAACTATATATTTTGTCAACATGCAGAAAATTGCACCATCTGTTGGAGACTGGTATTTTGATCGAGTTGATGTTAAAGCTGTAGACTGTGCATATCCCTGTGATAGCAGCTGTCATAATCTAGTATTCAAGTGAGTGGAAAACTTATCTGCTCCTCATTGGCTTTTCTTCATTCATTTCCTCAATTGCAATTTTTAGAAATTGTAATATTTATTTGTTATAGTCTTCATTGACTGGCATCATTCTCCCTAATCTGCCTCAATAAGTGATTATTATCTCGGTAGAACAATTAAGTTCACTGAGTTCAAATAATGTGTAATATGGTTAAAATGTTCCATGAAAGCTAAGCTTTATGGTTCTGCAACTTTTACCATTGTCATCATTGTTCCATGTTTTTTGATAGTTGTCTTTAATTTCTTCCAAAATGTTCGTCTGAAAACTCCAAGAGAAATCCTGAGCTGGACAGCAAAAATTAACCTATAAATGCCTGAAAATGTTATGCTCAATAGATGCTACTTGGAGTGGGCTGAGTGTGGAAGTGGGGAGGTTGGGAGGGTGATAGTATCAGGTATCATACAGATACAAGCATTATATATACATCTGGTTTTAGCCGTTTCAGTTTAATCTGTTCTAGGAGCGTGATTGTATCAGAATAAGCTGAACGCCTATGAAATAATTATGTTTCCCTCTGATAAAAGTCATACATACATTGGGAGTGACATGGTTGAGTAGTCCAAATGGCTCTAAAAAGCTCTGTGTTTGTTCAGTTTCCTGCAAGGCTCATGCACTATCGTTTTCTCAAAATTTCCTCTCTCACTATTCAATTCTGAGGGACTGAAACTAGTATCTTCTCTGCAGCGATGTTATTTCAACCATCTCATTCTCCGAATCTTCTGGTTTAAAGTTGGCCCCTCTAAATCTGCTTAGTACCTTGTTGACATCACTAACATGTACCAAATTCACCACGGGATTTCAGTTTTATCAATGACATTTGATGATAAATAGCATTGCAACTACAGGCGGGTCTGTTTGCTCACCAGTCACAACTATTTATAACCCCTAATTCAGGGCTCATTTTATTTGGTAGCCATTGTATCACTTATTTGATGTGTTACTTGTGGCAGTATGTGACAAATTGCCACCATTACCATCATGACTTCAACAATGAGCTATATTTATTTCTGAAGTTAGCTGATACGTTACATTATGTATACATGTTTAGTATAGTTTGTGGCGTACTCATCAACTACCCACATTATGTAGCAGTTACATGCATATGAAACTAAATTAGGTAGCTGTACTCAACAGTCCCACCAACACCACCTTTGTATTCAGATTTAAATTAAATAAAAATTAGAAGATTGTTTTTATATTGCTTGTGTATAGGGGTAATGAAAATATTCAAATTTAATAAATTAAACTTACTGTTGTGATATATTATTATATTTGAATATATTCTTTTAAGATAAAGACTAATTTCAAACAATTTTATTCTACACTAATTATAAGATTGTGCATTTTAAAAATATAGAAAGTATTTAAAATTCATTATGAATTTTAAATACTTTCTATATTTTTAAAATGCACAATCTTATAATTAGTGTAGAATAAAATTGTTGGAATATTATGGTATATAACTCTAGAATCTACTCAAAATGCACAATACAATCAAATTCAAACTAAAACCCTAAAATTCATTTTAAAATGATGAAACTATATCTGCATGACTTCAACGACATAATATGAATTTTAAATACTTTCTATATTTTTAAAATGCACAATCTTATAATTAGTGTAGAATAAAATGGTTTGAATATTATGGTATATAACTCTAGAATCTACTCAAAATGCACAATACAATCAAATTCAAACTAAAACCCTAAAATTCATTTTAAAATGATGAAACTATATCTGCGTGACTTCAATGACCTAATCCAAACCTTTTTCTGATATATGAGAAAAGATTTTCCAGGAGTAGGGACTTTGTTTCCAGAAATTTGAAATAAGTACATCAGTTAATGACTCTGACCAAGGAACGTGCTGATGATAAAAGAGCTATTTGGAATTTGATATAGATATTACCTAGTCTTCTACATCATGATCTATGGCCTGCATTTGACAATTTAACAGAACATTCAACAACATAATAATTGAAAAATTCTACAAAGTCCCTGATAACTTCACTTCTTTTTTCTTTACCCTTTTGTAACATACATTCTAACATAATCTCACTCCCAATGCTGTAAATTGATCACTCAAATCAATCAAAACCCAAAAGCAAATACAAGTACAAAAATCTCCAATCAAAAAATAACAATAAGAAATTAAGTGTTTTTTAAGTCAACCATCTTGCTTCCAAACCCCCACCATGCTCTATTTACAAGAGTGGAAACATGTACAGAGGAGAAGTGGTAAGACTTTGATTCTGAAATCCCAATTCCAAAATCTAGAAAACAAAATCAAGATAACCTTCAAAAAAAAATTAAAGATAACTCTTTTCTATCATCTCAATTTTAAAATCCACCCAATCTAGGAAAGAGAAAAATGAAGATTATAATCTTCAACCAAAAAAACAACTTTTCTTCTGGTCACAGGGCATGAAACTCTATCTACACCCACCAAAAAAAAAGTGCAAAAAAGAAAGTATGCATTAGAATCGGCAAGCATTAGTAGTCAGAACTCAAAAGCAGCCGTGCTTGGAGGCAGATGCAAGTGCCACAGCTTGTGCCCACACCTTGAGCCTGGCTTTTACATCTCTTGGATCATCACCTATATAGTAAAAACAAATTTAAAAAAGAGTTAATTAGTACTCAACTAGACCCCAATTCATAATATATATATAAAAAAAAAAAGTTTTGATCTTTAACATCATCATTATTCATTAATGCAAGAAAATCCCACATTAATCACCCTTTTCAATTCATGTAAACAAGAACAAGAAAAAAGAATAGGGAGCACTGACCAGGACTAGAAATGCGCCAATTGGCAATAGGTGAATTGCCACCACTACTAGTATCAAGAGTAGATCCTGAAAGTGAGACACGACCAGGCATCTCTAGCATACGCTCATGCTCCAATTCAAATCCAAGATCTCTACAAGCTTTCACTTCATCTAAATCCATGCACAATGTCCTTCTGCCTCCTTTTGGCCTTGTTATCACCACCACTCCTCCACTTTCACTTTCCCCACTAAAACTATTACCACCACAACCATAACCATAACCATAATAATTTCCCATACCCACAACACCACTCTCCTCTTCCTTCTTTTCATTGCCTTTAAAACTACTATTATTATCACCCTCCGACCATATTCTTTCTCTGATAACCCTTCTTCTCCTTCTCAAATTCTTCCTCGTATTATTCTTGTCCTTTCCAAGTTCATTTTCACTAGCATACTCTTTTACCCCTGCAGCCTTATGATTCACCACCGCACCACTGCCACTGCCGCCACGACAACGGTTCCTCCGGCGAGGCGGGGTTGCCGGAAGTGAGTAGCAGCCAGGTTCTTCATCAGAATCTGATGAAAGATCAAGCATGGTGCTAATTATCCCTGCTTCTTTTTCATCTGCAGAGAGTTCTTCATCAGCATCAAAGCTTTCTATAGATAATCTTGACATAAACATCTTGATGCCATCACAATCTTGATAATCATCATCTTCATTAGTGTACATAGAGCTAGTACACACTGATAATCTTGATAAATTATGGTGATAAGGGTGATGATCATACCCATCGTCAGTGTCATGATCATAATCATCCTCTAATAACATAGAGCTGACCATGGTCGAATTCTCATCAGACGCCATATAATGACTGATAATGATCAAAAGTTGTTGAAATCAAACAAAACCCAGAAAAGAAATTATCAAAAAGAGCAAGCTAAATTAAAGAAAAAGGAACTAAAGTGATGATCAAAGTGATAAAAAGAGAAGAATATAGTAAAGCAAGGAAGAAAGATAGGTATTCAGTGAATAAAATGATATTGTGGCTTTTTGGTTATCCGTGAATCATTCGTTTCTTATTGATTTTATGGTAACGACACAAGTTAAACATAATCACTTCTCCAGCGTTGTAATTTATACAAAATTTCACCTCTTTTTCCTAATTCCTCATATGCCCTTATCTCCACGTGTCCTCCTCTATAATTCTTTTTTTAGGGTTTTTTATAAATTAGTTTTTTTTTTTTTTTTTGAAGGGGAATATATGGGGGAGTCGAACCCCTTCTTTGTATGCCTATCCCACGGTTGGGACGAACCTAAGGCGGATGGGCCATAAATTAGTTTATTATAGTTAATTAGGAAGTAATGGTAATAGGGGGTTTTCAAAAGTTGGAGTACGAGTACACGTTTTATGTAACCAAAATTAATTGCCTATTTTGTTGATGGGAAGTTTTTGCCATTTCTATAATTATATGTGGGTTAATTGGAACCTAAGGAATTCTAAGTACCAATAAGTTAGACACAAGAAAAAATTATCTATTTATCAAATTCAGTTATTTATTCATTTTAATTTGACCACTAATAACTGAATATGTGACAATAATTCTGAATACAAATATTTTCTAAACATAAATATATTTATATATTATTTATTATATATTTAAAATAAATAAATATTTTTAAATTATTTTTGTTCAGGGATTAGGTAAAGAAAAAACCTTTATCTTATTTGTAAGAGAGAAAAAAAAGCAGGAGAACATGAGGTAATTTTGTATATTTTATGGGCCCGTAAAATTTTAATCCTCTTCTTGGGAAGAGAATTATCAAATTAGATAAGGGTGGATCCTTGTATTTTTTAAAAAAATTTAACACTAAAACATTAACACATTAACTGTTTCAGCTAAGCTAAAAAATTACTTATCCTCATTTTTATTGCCAAACACAAACAAAATGAAAATTACTAAATGTACTCCATCATTTCATCTCTCAAATTTTGTTTCAAATAAAAAAGTAAAAAACAAAATTTATATACTATGATTGATAAATGTATGCGGGAATTTTTTTTTTTTTTTTTTTTGGAACAGAAATATATGGGAATAGCTGGTTATGGTGGGAATTTCATTATAATGTTTGAGATGCATGCACTTACATAGGACAAGTGTAAAAAAACTGGTTGTTTAAACTCTGTGAGAGTAATTAGTAAATAAGAAGTTTCCAAAATTAGTTGGATCGAAAGATAATTGACACACATAATAAATGGATAAAAAGAATCCATAGGTCCAAAATTTTTTGAGGATTAACATAAAAAATATATATATATGATTATAGAAAGCGTCCCACCTAACCTTACTGAACCAGTGACAAGTGGACAGAGAAAATTCCAGCAGTCATAAATCAGATAGTGAAAGGAAATGGGTTGCCACTCGCAGCGATGGCAGTGGATGGCGAAAGGAGAAAGGAAGAAGAAAGAGCCAGGCTGCGTGCACGATTACCAAAAGACACGGGGTGACTCCTGGCCAAGTGAAAACAAAAGGACTCGAACACAGTAATCACGGGTCCATTTGGTGAACCACGCCCATCAGTGACTCAGTACTCTTTTTAGTCAGCTAGCTCAGTTGGGTTCTGCTCTCTGCTAAATCTGATTATTCTCTTTCTTGATATTTAGTACCGAGACTACCGATTGCACATGCAGCCCGTCGCATCTTTCAACATTTGTTACTGCTTTCTTTAAATTAATGTTTGTGAAAATATATATATAAAAAATTATGCTCATTTGTGAGTCGCCATTTTTCTTCTACGGTACACTCTTTTGGAAATTGTTCTAAAACAAGCACGTAAATTTATCTAATCTTATTTAAGTTTACCATTCATTTCAAGGGCATGTTTGACATTGCTGTTGAATTCTGTTGTTACTGATTTGAAAAGTACTGATTCAAAAAGTGCTGATAAAAAAATCAATTTATCTGTTTGGTAATAAATCTAAAAAGTGTTGTTTGATAATAAATCTGTTTAGTTAAAGTTATTGTAAAAGTGTTGTTTGAAGTGAAATGACTAAAAATGATAAATACTTAAAAAAATATAATTTTAATATTTATTTATGTTAATAATTAATAAATTATTTTTAATTTTTAATAACACACGTACATTTATTTAGTTTATGTTATATAATAAAATTTATTAAAATAACAATTAAATAAAAAATAAATAATTTCACTATTCATCAATTACTATGCCGATATCTATTTC
>CATIWO010443420.1:0-22420 GCA_949673435.1 Macaranga tanarius
TGATTACCTCTGATTTAATTATAGATTATATCCGAGAGGGAGGTTTATAATTCTTAAGATCCCTTCAAGATGAATCAAAACTAGTGTAAAACCTAATGGTGTAATCAACCCTTTTTAATGGTCAATTGGGAATAGAAAATCTTAGTCTTTTAAATCTGAATTTTATTTGTGTTTTTAATTTCATTTAGTTTAGTTTTATTTACTTAAAATTACAAACTCTATTTCGTTGTCTAAACAAACAAACACTGTGAGTAAGACAGTAGTCATCACCAAAATCTCTGTGGGACCATATCTTTATTTACTACTTGATACGATTCTGTATGCTTGCAGATTATTAGCACATCATGTTTTTACATAAACCAAAATTCCATATGCAAATGAGGATGCAATTTTTGATACCAAGCTCACCTTTAGCCCACCTGAGATCACTATTAAATGCAGACTCCAAGCTTTATCTAACTAATCCTGAAAATTATGGATGCGAAGGGGGGTGAGTTTATTACTCAGTAAGTAATCATTAATATAATAATAACATATATTACCTTGTAACACATCAAACTACAAAGAGTTTGCTGTAAGCAGATTCAAGATCTTGATTCAAAATGTTCTCATTACTTGTGCACACATCCAAAAGCTATAATATTTATACAAACTCTATATTTATGAGTCTAGTTTCATTTACAACTAGAATTATACAATTTGGAAGTGTACATAATTAATTATGAATTTTTGAACACTAAAAGGTCATGCAAAGCAATTAGAGTGAGCAATAAAATTTCAAGCTCTATATTATAATAATAGATTCAATTTAAACTTAAAATATAAAAATTGTAAAGTACTCTTTAAAGTTTCTTCATCATCAAAACATGCTCCATTTAGAGTTTTATAGCTCAATTTATATCAAAAATACTGAGGCTAAAATTTCTAAGTTGTGCACGGCAGTGCAGAATTTGCACATGACCGTGCCTGAGTCCTTAAATTTGGAACTCTGGACCTGCACGACTATGCCAAAAAGGTGTATTGGCATGCCTAATTTAGTGATTTTCCCCTTGGATGTGCATAGGCGTGCCAAAAAGGCGCATGGGCGTGCACCCACCAGCATGGCCATGCTCAAAAATGGCATGGCCATGCTAAAATCCTAAATTTAAAGCCCGTATATGCACAACCGTATTTTAACACCACATGGCAAGATCATAACAAGATCTAATAACTTGAGCAACATTTCAAACATCATAACAAGATCTCCAAACATCAAAAAAACATTGTTGGTGCCTCATATATATATACCAAATCACCATATTTCAAACAATCCACAATCATTTCACAATATATTATCCTTTCAAAGACAAAACTCATATTTACTTAACATCAACCAAACATATACTAAAAGTATAAAAATATATACTAAGAATATGCATAAGATATACACAATTCCACTAGATCCTTACTTCACTACATTATAATCACATTTCCCATTTTATATAACTCCAATTCAAATGTCATGAACAAGCACAAATATAAGAGCACATAACATGTTCACCATTCGATATCCTCATCACACACCCATATATACATTTGTATATATATTAATAAACATACTTACAATCATTACTTCATTCTCTCACATTCACATCATTTTATTTAATTTTATCGATGGTCACAAAGCCAATCGACTTCATTTCGTTAAATCTGGTTGATGGACAGTTAACCAATCGACTTAATTATCACATTTTACATTATTGATAGTCACAAAGCCAGTCAACATAATCATCACATTCCACATTGTTAATGGTCAAAAAACCAATTAATATAATCATCATTTCTCATAGTCGATGGTCACAAAGCCAATCGACATCATATTTTCACATAGTTGATGGTCACAAAGCTAATCGACATTACAATTCTTATAGTCGATGCTCACAAAGCCAATCGACATCATATTTCACATTTCTCATAGTCGATGGTCACAAAGCCAATCGACACAATCACATTTCTCACATAGTCTATGGTCACAAAGCCAATCGATATAATGATTCATCATATCCAATAAACCAACCTCAATTTTATAATATATACCATTCACCACCATAATTTCAATACCATCACAACAATACATTAACCTCACTTATATCCTCACATCAATCAATATTCACATATATAAATATACCATTCACATTCCAACATTATATTCATTTCACATCATTTTCAATATACTTAGTGAGTCACCACTCACCATTCCATCTCAATTCAATATTCTCATAATTATATATATATATATATATATTTTCTTGCCACATTAAATGGCTTGAACAATTCACATAGTAACATAATTCACATTTAAATATAAAATCATCATATATATATATTATATCAATAATTACTTACATAAGGTACTTCAACTCCTTCAAAAGAAAAGCTCTCCTATTGATTGGTACCTCTATCCTTATCAATGCCTACATATAATTCATACATCAATACCACATAGTATCCATGCCACTTGCATTCAAATGCAACTAAGTACACTACATGCTCAAGATTCAATGTGCCTCAATATAGTCTACACAAGTCCAAAAATCATAAAATTTATACTGAAGCTAGACATATATGTCTACTTTCAATTTCAATTAGAATTACTTATATCAGATATGCATAGAATTAATTATGGATTTTTTTATCAAATCCAGCCAAAACAGAGCTAATAGCATGAGCACGAAAATGTCAAGCCGTGCCAGTCAGTCTTAACAGCAAAATTAGCTCTAGCACAAAACATAAGAGTTATAGGAGACTCTCTGAAGTTTCCAAAGAATCAAACCTTGCTCAAATCAGAGCTCTAAAACTCTAGATATAGTAAAAAAACTAGGACTACTGTACCATGAAAACATAATCCAAAATTCAACATTCAAAACCTAACTTCAATTAACCAAATTAAATACAAGGCTTACCAAATTGAAGTTCCAAAGGCTACTAGATCTTCTAAAGCTCCCCAAAAATGATGCTAGATGAGTAAAAAATTAATCAAAATCTCCCCAAAGCTAACCACAATTCTCCTTCTTCTTCTTCCTCTCAATTCTCTACACAAAACACACTACCCATATATACACATATAATTAAATATACATATATAAACCCAACCAATCAAAAACTAACATTTTGCCCCTTAAAGTCTCCTTCCCATAATTATATATTAAAGGTATAATTGTCCATCCAATAACAAATATAATAATACTTAATAATATAATAAAATATCATCAAAATATCTATTTAGCCCCTTAATGAAATGGGCATATTGCACAATAGTCCACAACTTCCTATTTAGACAAATAACTTTAAAACTTTCTTAATAAATATGCTCCTCTCTACTAATATACACATACCCATACTTAAATGTAGTCCACTATCTAATATGTATAACATATCACACATACTTCATACATACGTATGCTAAAAGGGCGGGTGTTACATATTTGCTAAATCATAAAGTTGATACTTGTATATTACTGAAAAATATTAAACATATCCTTGCTTAAAATTACTTTTACTATCTTAACAATAATTATATGCCATATATTCCCAATTTCTGATATAGAAGCTAAATAACTTGTAAAACTATGTTTGCAAGCTGATAGTCGATAAAAGACTATTTGTAAGGAAACATCATTTATTAAACCATATGAAACATTTAAATAACCTTACATATATAAATATATATGTACTTAGCTTTAAAACTAATTTTATATACATATAACCTCTCACATGGCTTGTTGAAGTAAAAACTAACTATCCGGCTCTGACCTAGGTTTTATAGCTGGAGTTGAGATTGCTCCTAACATCCAGAAGTAAAAGTATAAAAACATAAGCTAAATATCTAAATTCTACTCAATTTAATTGATATACGGGTAAAAGATATAGTATAGGACTCAGAAAATAGTTCAAAACTGCTCAAATTAAGGTTTTGGGGCTCAAAAAGCTCGATGAGGCTCTTCCTCTGTGTTGAGGCATTGCCTCATTGCACTGAGGCGCTGCCTCATTGCACTGAGGCACCTCCTTATTGCTGAGGTGCTGCCTCAGCGTACCGAGGCACCTCCTCGGTATTGAGGCGTCACCTTAGCGCGCTGCAGACGAGTTCCTGCATCTGAAAATGACCATTTTTGCATATTTTGACCAAAATTCAACACCAATTCAACTTCCAAGCAAGAAAAATACTTAAAAGGGTCTGTTCTAGCATAAACAAAGCTTTTAACTTTACAAAACAATCAAAACATCAAATTCTATTCAAATTCAAAAACTTAAAATCAAAATAGTTTTACTTACCAAAAACACTTGATTCTATAGGCTTGAATTTGCTACAAGTAACTTGAATCAATGCTTGATATTGTTAAGAAAGATTTAAGGAAAAGAAAAGGAAAGAAAATGAAAAAAAATGAAGAAGAAGATGTATGAAGAAGCTGGAAGCGGTAAGAAGAAAAAAAGGAAATGGCTTACAGGAGAAGCCTTTTTTTTTGCAAATATCCATTTTGACCCTTATAAAATCCTTTAAGCACAAATTAACCTTTAAAACTTATTTCTAATGCTATTTAGTCCATAAATCTATCTATAACCCAATTAATCTCTAGGGCAGAATATTACATTATTGTCTTCCTTATCTCCACATATACGATTCCTCTGGATAATGTTTCATAAATCTACTTTTGGACTTTTACACCTACAGATTTATGCTTTGAAGTGAAGGGTTCTTTCATGTAGTACCTATACTACTTCATACAATTCCACTGTCATTGTGTACTTCAGCTCCCTTAGTTACTATCACTGGTTATATCGGTTCAGGGGTGTCACCAGCCACTTGTGAACTTGGGTCAAATAGCCACCCCTTCAACACTTAAATTAACAATATTACTTAATTATTTGTGTTATTGTCTTTCAAAATATTTTGATTAATAAAAAATTTTTACTAACAAAAATTGATATATGTTATTTTATTATTAAATTAATTGTATAAAATTATTTCACTAATGTTTGTACCATATATTTGAAATAGGCCTAACCCATTAAAATTTTTTTTTTGTCAAGTTGAATTTACAAGCCCAATACAACAACGGAATTTTATCGGATCTTGATCTTGATAGTCATTGTACATTTTGAGTAAATCGGAAGTTTAGTGGAATTATAATTGGCAAATTACCAAAAAATACTCCATTTTTTAATTTTATTAACTAAAATACCTCAATTTTTTCATTTATTACTCCATGCTTCATTTTATTTTCATATATGTCTCATTTTTTAGTTTTATTTTAAAAAAATATCTTATTTTTTATTTTAACTTTATTTTGTTCTATTTTTTTCTTATTTTTTTACTGTTTCTCTTTTTTCATTTTTCATTTTTATTTTTATTTTCTCTCTATTTTTTCTGTGCTCCTTTCTTTTTTATTTCTCCTTATTTTTTTCCATCTTCCTTTTTTTTTCTTTCCATATTTTTTATTTTTTATTTCTCTTTATTTTTTTCATCTTCTCATTCTTTTTTATTTTTTTCCTCCTCTCCTTGTTTTTTTGTTCCCTTTTTTTTTCTCCTTATTTTTCCTTTGTTTCCTTTTTTTTTTTTTGTATTTTTATTTTCTCCTTTTCTCTTTTCCTTCTTTTTTTTTATTTTTATTTTTTCCTTATTTTTTCCCTCATATCCTTCTTTTTTTCTTTTTCCTCTTATTTTAGTATTCTTCATAAATTGAATAAAAGTGTAAGAGATTATTTCATATACGAAAAATAAATATATAAAAAATAAACTAAAAATAAATAAAAAATAAACCAAAAGTAAATAAAAAATATATGAAAAATAGGACAAACCCAAAATATATAAAAAAATATGACAAAAGTAAACATTTTAAGTTACTATTAGTTCTGCAATTTTAATAGTATTTATACGCATACATGCACACACACACACTTATATATTTCTTGTAGTAAAAATTATTTATGTAGTGTTTGGTTCGATTTTATTAACAAACGGATTTCATTTATATATATTTTTGTTTAAATTAAAAGTTATAATCAAAATTTTATTTGTTTTTGATGTTTTGAGGTGTATTAGAAACTGATAATATACCAAAAGTAAACTCATTATATACTATAATATATTTATCGTTCATATATTTGTATTTTTTAGGAGTTTATTTTATTGTGTATGATTATGAATTTTATTATTTGAATATATACAATATATAATATATTTAAAAGAGCTAATTTATAAACATTCTGCATATATTTAATAAGATGGATGTAATAATGTATATGAATTGTATTGTATATATAATATAAACTAAAAATAAACTAAAAGTATTTGAAATTGAATGAAACTGAAATATTGAACACATTTTTTAAAAAACAAGAGACAATTAACATATGTATGCAAGTTGTAATACATTATTTTTATTTAGAAATATATATCATTTGATATATAAACAGTTGGGAAATATAATAAGATTGTTCAGTATTCTTCATGAAGTCGAATAAAAGTGTAAAATATTATTTTATATATGAAAAATAAACCAAAAGTAAACAAAAAAAAAATCTAAGTTTCATGTATTTGAAATTTTTATTACATTCATTTTAAAATTTTTGAAAATGAAATTATCACTCTATTTTCTATTGTAATGTATAAAAATTAGTTGTTCCATTCCTCCAAATCTAAGTTGTGTTAGAAATCGTTTTTTAAAAGTTATAATGAGATTTTTTTTTTGTTTTAATTTTTTGAAACGTATTAGAAACCAATAACATATCAAAAGTATACTCATTGTCTACTATAATATATTTACTGTTCATATATTTGTATCTTTTTTAGAAATTTATTATGTATGATTATAAATTTTATTATTTGAATATATACAATATATATATATTGTATTTAAGAGAGATAGTTTATAAAAATTTTGTATATATTTAAGAAAATGGCTTTAATATGTAGATGAATTGTTTTATGTACATAATATAAACAAAAAAAAAAAACTAAACAAACTAAAAATATTCAAAATTGAATGAAACTGAGATATTAAATACATTTTAAAAAAAATAAGAGGTAGTAATACTTGTATTCAAGTTATAATACATTATTTTTATTTAAAAATAAATATCATTGGATATATAAATAATTGAAAAAATATAACAAGATTATTTAGTATTCTTTATGAAGCTGAAACAAAGCATAAGATATAATTTCAATATACGGAACATAAACTAAAAATATACAGAAAATAAACCAATAATATACAGAAAATAAAACAAAAATAAACCAATGATATACAGAATATAAACTAAAAGTAAACCAATTATAGGAAAAATAAATCAATAATATACGGAAATTAAACCAATAATATACGGAAATTAAACTAAAAATATACGGAAAATAAACCACAAATAAAGTAATAATATACGGAAAATAAACCAATACTATACGGAAAATAAACCTATAATCCTTGTAATATTTAAGAACCCTTTAATTCCCCCATGTGAAATAAGAATTAAATAATAAAAATATAATATAAAATAATTTTCTTTTTTTTTATTTTGCCAAATTTGTAGTACATCAATAATGAATTTAATAACTATTCAAAGTCTACTTCCTATACCTAGTCTCCCATATTCATCAAGCCAATGTATTTTGCTTTCATGCAATTTCTCACTTCTAACTTTAACGGAAAATAAACTAAAAATATACATAAAATATACATAAAATAAACAAACAATAAATGAAAAATATTCCAAGTTTCATACCTTTATAATTTGTATAACAGTCACTTTAAAATTTTAAAAAATAAAATTACCACTTCATTCTCCATTGTAACATATAAGTTATGTTAGAAATTAATTTATAATAATGACTATAATGAAGATATTGTATCAGAAACATAAAATATTTGAAAAGTATTCTAAATTGACGAAAATATATAAGAAATTTTTGGATATTCTCTGAGGTCGATTCAATAAATGTTGAGAAAGTTTTGATCATTATATAGTATTTTTTGAACATGAAATAGTTTTAAAATTATCTTCTAACATTACATTTGATATTAGGTTAAAATTAATAGTTTGAGTATGATTATTGATGATATTATTTTATGTAAAATATCATGTATTATTGATTTTTCTACTAATGTTCAATATATAATACTGTTTTTTTAATTACAATTAAACTTTAGATTCAATTTGGATTAAATGTTAGACTTGTAATTATTTTATTTTCCATTTCTAAAACCGGATGATTTTTTACAGCAATTATTCTCACTAATGATGATAAAAATAAGATCAAGTGCATGAGAAAATTGTGCAGAAAATGCAATGATTGCAAATATTTTATTTAATTATATTTGTTAAAAATGCAAAGTAATATATATGAAGAATATACTATATATAATAATAGAAAGAAAGAAGGTGGAACATGGAAGTTATAAGAGTGTTAATTAGTTTATGCATTATTTGGGTCAAATGGGTAATGTGGAATTTACTAAATGGTACCAACACATTCAATATTTTTCAATCTCATGTCTTATTATCTAGCAGAACAAATGAAAGCCAAAAACAAAAAACTTTAGCACTTTTTCCCTTCACATCTCATTTACTAATCATGAAAAAAGATTATTGATTTCTTTTTTCTGAAGCCAAAAATTCACATTGCTCATTGAAAACAAAATCATCCCAAACACAAATTTGGTATTCTATTGTCATCTAAATACATAAGCCATATAATACTAAGAACTCACTCCATTAAAAAAGTGTATTATACCTTGGATGACTGATCATCATCAACAGAAATTATATCCTGATCAAGATTTTCTTTGCTTCTATATGCATCCATTCTTAAATCCCCTTTTTCAGCATCTAAATTTTCTCCACTTGCCACTAACTTCAGCCTAGCACCATAGAAGGATGCATCTTCAATATTGGAATGATAAAACTCTAACTCTACGCTATAAGGATTAAGTTCCTTGAACTTTTCTTCAACAATATCAAGATCTAATCCTTTGTTGTCAACACCTTTTTTCATATAGTCCTCTAAATTGTCAATTTTAACACAATTGGATGATTGAGAAACGGTTTCTAATACCTTACTATATTCATACCAGTCGAATTCACAATTTTCACTGTAATTACCACACACAGTTACCTTTTGCTTCCTCAACCCACAGAAGATATTAGAATGTGAAGTGAGAGGCGGCAATCTTGATGCATTCTCATCAACATCTGTAAGTCGCGGCACCAAAAGCGGCTTCAAGGAACTCGGCATGGCAACAACATGTATGCCACTTAAAGGTCCATCCTCAACTCTGATGGAAAATATAGACGAACCAAGGATCGTGAATTTGATGCTACCTTCTTCTGGAAACAATATTTTTTTGGAGAAAGGAAAATAGCGGCGTTGTTGGAGCACTGTGGTAATTATTTTAGGTAGTATGGGGCATGCAAGTAATTTTAGAAAAGTTGAGGTATTTTTGTTATTAAATTTTATTTTTAGTGTATTTTTGTAAAGATCCTATTATAATTCTGTAATAGTGGGTAGTGCAATTAGTGGAGAGTAATGGTAAAACTTAGACTAAAAATATGAGTTGCTAGTGGTTTTAGATATAGACATCACGTCTGTAGTTAGTGAAAGTGATGGAAAAGCTGAAAAGAGAAATAAGAAGTCAGTTGAAAGTGGGCAATGAGCAAATAACGATATTTTTTCCCCTATTATAAATACAAAAATTTAAGATGAAGTTCAGGGAGAAAAGTAATCAACATCAGTCAACAAGGAGAATAGTAATCAAAATCAATCAATAATTTCACTCTTTTAAGTTTATTCTTTTACTGTTCATGCAACTTATTTTTTCTACTTACTTCAATTCTCATTTTTTTTACATTCAAAAAATAATCTTAATCTTTTCATTGATATTAGTTAAAGTTTTTATTTTTAATTTATTGCCTTTCATTACTTGAATTAAATTCTTTCATTCATAAGTCATTACACAATAAAATCTTCAAGAATTGTCAAAAAAAGTTAGGAATTCAAAGCTAATTTTAGTTTTTTTTTTCTAACTTGTATAGTTGTTTTGTTTCAAGTTAGAAGTGCAACTTCTTATTTTGAGGTCAATACACTTTTGGTACCCCCACGTGCAATTGCATTATTAAGCATCAACTTGTAAAAAATATGAAATAAATTTTACCACATCTAGTGGGACCCATACTATGAGACTCATACTCCTAAAACAACTAGTAATAATTTTTGATTTGAATTTACATGAATTTTTCCAAATTAATCGAGAGTCATGGATCCACAAGATAATAAACCGGTAAGTTTGACATTTTATAGATTAATCAACATTCGTTAGTGTTGCAAATTAGAGGGTATTTTACACAAAAATATTATATTCTTCTCCTTCTTAGAGGCAATAATATATAGAAGAAATTACATCTTACATAGGAAGAAATCTACAATTGAAGCAATAATAAAAAGTCCTATATTGCTATACAAGATTTAGTTCCTAAATCAACCAAATAATCATATTCCTATAATTACGACTAACTACCAAATTTATAAAAGTACAACTCATGCCAACACTCCCCCTCAAGTTGGAGCATATATGTCTATCATGCCCAACTTGTCAACTATCTCATGGAACACCTTTCCTGATACTACTTTTGTAAGTATATCAGCTAGCTAATTTTTTGATTTAACAAAAGGAAATCGTATGAGCTCCTGATCTAACTTTTCTTTAATAAAATGACGATCAACCTTAACATATTTAGTGCGGTCATGCTGTACGGGATTTTGTGCAATTTTGATGGCTGTTTTATTATCACAATGAAGATTCATAGACTTTTCACATTCAATCCCTAAATCTTTTAGAACACTTCTAATCCATAACAGTTCACAAACACCATGAGCTATATCTCAGAATTCAGCTTCCGTACTCGACCTTGCAATAACTTTTTGCTTTTGCTTCTCCAAGTGACAAGGCTACCTTCGACAAAAGTAAAATAACCAGATGTAGATTTTCCAGTTGTTTGATCTCCTACCTAATCAGCATCCGTGTACCCCTCAATGCTTGAGACATTATTTTTTGAGAATAATAAACCTTTTCCTGGAGAACCTTTCAAGTACCTTAGAATTCGGATCACTAAATCCATATGCTCTTCACTTGGTGCATGCATGAACTGGCTTAAGACACTAACAGCATATGCTATGTTTGGTCTTGTATGAGATAGATAAATTAGTCTACCAACTAGGCATTGATAACGACCTACATTTGTAGGGACTTGATTTGGAGAAATTCTAAGTCTATAATTTACCTCTATAGGTGTTGTTGTTGGTTTATAAGTGAGCATTCCAGCTTCAATCAAGAGATCTAGCACATATTTCCATTATAAAATGAAAATCCCTCGTTTCGATCTTCCTATTTCAATACCCAAGAAATATTTAATCTGTCCAAGACTCTTTATTTTAAATTCGGTAGCTAAATGTTCTTGCAATAACTTCATTTCCTCTGGATCATCTCCTATCAAAACCATATCGTCAATATATACAATTAAGACCGCTACCTTCCCTTCCTTATGCTTTATAAATAAAGTATGGACTGAACTACTTTGTTTAAAACTAAAAGCCTTCATTACAGAAGTGAATCATCTAAACCAGGCTCTTGGAGATTGCTTCAGCCCATATAATGATTTTTTCAATTTACAAACCTTATTTCTACATTTAATATTACATTCTATACTCGGTGGCAACTCCATATACACTTCTTCTTATAAATCCCCATTGAGGAATGTATTTTTAACATCAAATTGTTGCAAAGGCCATTCTCAATTTGCTGCTATAGATATAAGAATGTGAATTGTATCGAGTTTAGCTACCGGTGCAAATGTCTCTTAGTAATCAATCCCGTATCTCTGAGTATACCCCTTCGCAACCAGCCTCACTTTATATCTATCAATGCTTCCATTTGCATATAGCATCTCCGTGAATACCCACCAACATCTAATTTTTTTTCTTTCTTTTAGGTAGTGAGACAAGTTCCCATGTAAAGTTCCTTTGCAAAGCTTCCATTTCTTCATTGATTGCCTTAGCCCAATTTGGATCTGTCAAAGCTTCCTGCACATTACTAGGAATAGATACATTGGATAATTGATTACTAGTAAGTGCATACGATTCAGACACCCTATGATTAAAGACATAGTTGCTAATAGGGTATTTTACATTAGTTTTAATATCAGGTTCATATTGCTTCTTTGGAATGCCCTTATTTGATCTTTGAGGGTATTATAATACTAAGTTTTCATGAGAAACAAGAAACTCATTAGATATAACAGGTGTGTCACAAAAATCATTAAAAATAGGAGTCGAGATTACTTAAGTTTCAATATTCTAATTAGTTGATTCTTTAGTTAATGGTGTTAACATAGGCAAATCTACACTTTCTGGTTGTTCCCCATGAATACACTTATTCTGGAAATTTTCATTCAGTGCTTTCAGTTCTGAAAAATCATCTATGCTACCTTCTTATAATATCTTTCCTTCACTATAACTCTCCCCTGAAGGGAAGATGTTAAAGTACCATTGGAATAAAATGGCTCAAATTCCTGAAAAGATACATCCAAAGTGACATGTAGTTTATCAGTGTGAGGATCATAACATCGGTACCCTTTATAAAAATCTAAATATCTAATAAAAACACAGCATTTTACACATGGATCAAGTTTGGTGCGTAAGACTTTTGGAATGTGAACATATATGGTGCAACCAAAAATTTGAGGCTCAAGGTTCGGAAGATAGGGAATACAAAGTAAAGACTGCATTTTTTGTTGGGGGGTTTAAAAATCTAGCATTCGAGAAGTTGATCGATTAATTAAGTATACAGCAGATTTGACCGCCTCTCCCTAATAGAACCTCGGCATATTCATTCCAAATAATGAGGCACGAACTACTTCTAGTATCTGTTTATTTCACCTGTCTGCTAACCCATTCTATTGCGAAGTATAGGTACAAGAGGTATGATGTCGAATGCCATAGTTACTTAGATATGTTTCGACCAGAATATCTTTAAACTCCATGGCATTATCAGTTTGCCAAACATGGATTTATTTTTAATACTGAGTGCCTACCATATGATGAAACTCCTGAAATGCTGTAAAAACATCATTTTTTCTATAAAGTAAAGAAACCCAAGTCATTCTCGTACATTCATATATAAATGTAATAAAATAATGAACTTTTGAGAGGGAGGGAATTTTAGTAGGTCCCCATATATCATAGTGAATTACTGAAAAAGGTTTGGAGCTTTTATTCAAACTTGGTAAATAAAAAATACTATAGCTTTTGGCCAGTTCACTAACATTGCAATGAAAATCTGAATCACTTAAAACTAAAAATAAATGTGGTTGTAATTTCTTAAGATACCCAAAGGAAAGATGTCCTAAACATCGGTGCCATAACCATATGATTGCTTGGTCTTTATCTTCACTTTTAGTCTGAAAGGCATGACTGAATTTCTATCCCCCATTCAGTGTGAATTCCAAATAATAGAGTTTGTCATATTTAACACCATAACCAAGAATCTTCCGGGTCAAAATATCCTGAAAAACATAAAATGAAGGCTAGAAAGTTATAGTGCAATTAAGATCATAAGTAATTTGGCCAATCGATAAAAGATTACACTCAAGACTTGGTACCACAAAAATTGAATTCAAGATGAGATTATTGGACAATACAACAGACCCTACACCAGAGATATAAGATGTTCCACCATTAGCTGTAGTTATAAATGATGGATGAGGTGAACTAATGGATTGAATTTGACTAGTGTCTCTAATCATATGGTCTGATGCACCTGTATCAATAACCCAAGCACTATTTATAGAATTTGCAAAAAATACATTTGTCTTACCAACAGTACTTGAGTGAGCAATATTGGCAGTTGCAGAATTAGAAGTTGATTGTATTGTGTTTTTAGTAGAAGGTTTGGCTTCATGCGTGTTTATCACCATGGCCTTTCCTGCAATCTTTTTTTTTTTGGAATTTTTAAAAAATCCCACCATTCAGAATAGCCAATAATTTTATAACATCTCTATTTAGAATGACTTGATTCACCACAATGATCACAAATATGATTGTTAAATTTTCCAGCTGACTTACTATTGCGATTCTTTGTAGATCCAAATTGGGTTTGACTGGCAAGCATGACAGTATATTTAGAAATGGAATGAGAGCTTCCTATTATTTGTCACTGTTGATGTTCTCATCTCACGTATGCATACGCACTTTCCAGATCAAGCTTCAGATCTTTTCATAAGATTTCTCCACGAATTTGATCAAATTTAGAATCAAGTCCACTGAGAAATATATGAACTTAAAGTCTCGTCATGTCTAAATGTAGTTGTACAATGCCCTCAATAGTTCCTTCTTAAGAGGCAGTTCGATGGTCAATTTCCTAAAATATGGCAACAAGTTCATTATAATACGTTGACAAGGGTCTAACATCTTGTTTGGTAATGAAAGATTTTTGATTCAATTCAAAAAAATGAGTTTCATCTGATCCATCATAGAAGGTTTTTGATAGTGCATCCCAAATTTAATGAGCCGTGGGAAGCCAAACGAATCACTGCATCAACAAGGGACTCATAGAGTCAGTCAACCAACTTTTTACTTGCTGATTTTCAGTAATCCATGTTGTATATGTAGGATCTTCAGGTTTGGGTTTTTTCATAGCTCCAGTAAGGTATCCAGATTTATTTCGAGCGCCAATACGCATATCCATAAGTTGAGACCAGAGTGGGTAGTTGGTTTCATCCAGTATAATACTGGTAGGGAAAGCATGACTATCTTAAAGAATGATGATAGGTGGTGTTTGATTGTTTAAAGGAGCTGGGATAACGGAGGTCGCTGGTTCACTGGTCATATTTTATGAGTTTCGGAAGAAATACAAGAAAGCGATGAGATTCGTATTCAAGCAATTTTATTAATATTGCTCTGATACCATGTTGCAAATTATAGGGTATTTTACACAAAAATATTATATTCTTCTCCTTCTTGGAGGCAATAATGTATTAAAGAAATTACATCTTACATAGGAAGAAATCTACAATTAAAGCAATAATAAAAAGTCCTATCTTGCTATACAAGATTTAGTTCCTAAATCAACCAAATAATCATATTCCTATAATTACAACTAACTACCAAATTTACAAAAGTACAACTCATGCCAACATTCAGATCTAAAAGATAATAAATTAGCAAGTTTAATGCACGAAATGTGATATCGATATACCAACTCGATGATCAAATTAGTAGTGGCGGACCTAGCATTCTAAATTAGGGGGGACAAAGTTATAATTTTTTTCAAACAATATATATATATATATATGGCGTGGAAAATATTAGCAACATTTCAAATTCATTGTCTTTTTTTACATTCATAAGTCATTACACAATAATCTCAATCCTTTCATTGATATTAATTAAAATTTTATTTTTAATTCGTTATCTTTCATTACTTGAATTAAATTCTTTCTTTCATAAGTCATTACACAATAAAATCTAAGAGAATTTTCAAAGAAAGTTAGGAATTCAAAGCTAATTTTAGTCTTTTTTTTAACTTGTACAATTGTTTAGTTTGAAGTCAAAAGCGTAATTTCTTATTTTAAGGACAAGGCACTTTTGGCACCCCCACATCCAATTTTATTATTAAGCATCAACTTGTAAAAAGTATGAAATAAATTTTACTACGTTTAGTGGGACCTATACTATAAGACTCATACTCCTAAAACAACTACTAATAATGTTCCGTTTGAATTTACTTGAATTTTTTCAAATTAATCGAGATTTATGGATCCATAAGATAATAAACCGGCAAGTTTGATATTTTATAGATTAACCAACATTCGTCGGATCTACATGATGAAATTAACGGTGGCGGACCTACCATTTTAAATTAGAGGGGATAAAGTTATAATTTTTTTCAATATATATTTATAGAGGAGGGCAATATTAACAACATTCAAACTCTATACTAAATCTATTTATTTAATCCAATTGCAATATTAACAACATTCCAAATCTTAATAAAAATTCAATAGAGTTTCCATTATAACTGAACCATCCCATACCTCTAAATAGTAACATAGAATTTCTCAAATCACAACATCACATTATTCACAGAAGTTTCTTACACATACATAGTATAATTATCCAACTACAATTAGCATAAATACATATTTCAACCTCTAATAAAATCCACAAGAATAAATCACATGATTACAAACACAATAATATAACTATTGCGGTGTCTCGAGTACAAATATATAATACGCAATATTACTATAACCTACATAAAATGGCCAGAGAAGAAAGCGACTAGTGTAGCAAAAGGTGGTTAGTGATCTAACTCTCAAAGTCTTGAAAAATATTTGAGGAAAATCATACCTCACTGAGTGAATTAATAATAAGTAATGTATGTTGATTTAAAAATACTTATCTTAATCTATTAAAATTAAATAATTATTAAAGTCATTAAGAAATAAATTATTAAATTTATTAAATCGTTGAAATCATTTTTTTATGAAAATCTCAATTATTTCTTTACAACCATAAAAATAAACTTCATAAAAAATATCCAATAGTTCATTAATTTTATAATAAAATGTACACACACACACACACACACTAACTATGATAGAATTGTAAACCTCAAATATACTATCCTTCTAACTCTCTTGTATCCAAATGATTGTCGGTTTTAAAGAGCAAGCTTTACTAAGGTCCAGCCGTAGTTGGTCTCTTATTTCAATATTTACTGGCACCTAAAGAACAAGCTCGACCAGGGTCTTATAAGTAGATAACCATAAACCTGGACAGAGTGCATTACTCGATCAGGAATTAAAATCCAATAAATAATCATAAACCTATCCAGAAAGCATAGCTCGACCAGGTCACATAATTAAATCAATAGCCAAACACACATATTTATACCGGTGCGCACATGATCCTGATGACACCTACTAAGTAGTCCGTTCTACCAGTTTCTTTAAACATTTATATTTTCAATAAACTAACTTAAAATAAAACTAGAAACACTTCTCTAGAATTGTATTAATAGTAAAACAATAAAATCACGTGCTTTATGTAGATCATACATGTGATTATTATTTGTAGTAGTAGTAGTAGTAATATTGTAATCATCATAATAAATAAAATAATCATTTTGCAATAATATATATTATAGCATGAAAATCACATTTTTACAAATTAATTATTCATAGTATTCATGCAATTCCAACAACGATTTCAAAAAATTAACTCACAGGTAAAGCATGCTGGTCAACATGTCCTTTTCTGTCTATTATCCGAGACTCTTGCTTCAAAAATTTCTAGAATATGAAATATTTATTTAATAAATAATAATCAATAAATACCTAATAATTCCCTAAAAGTATTACCATAATCAAGCAATTATCAAAATTGAATTACGAATGCTTTAGAGAACTTATTTAAATTCTAAATATGCATTTTGAAGCTATTATCATAATTTCAATAAGATATATTCGTTTAAATTTTTATCTCATAATCCGTAAAGAATTTAACTTCACTCTAATTAAGATATATATATATATATATATATATTGAATAGTGGTTGTGGTGGATAGCAAGAATGAGAATTAGCATAGTTGGTTGCTGTTTACATGCAAAACAGAAGACTGTAGGGGTTGTGCTGTAGTTTTATGAAGTTATGTTAATTTTAAGTAAAGTTAAAATAAAATGCAATAGTCTCATGATGGATATGTATTTATAACGGTTTCTAGGATCCTATTTCAATAAGGTTGTGATCCCGTAATATTCATTTTGGATTTAATTACATATATGTATATGAATAATAATGAAAGTTACAACTTCCGTGGTTGATTTACGAGACTAGGTATTATATAAAAGGTTGGATTTATATCAAAAGTGATACTATGCTATAACTGTCACATCCGTGTCCTCGGAACTTGGTCGATAGAATTTAAGATTCATATAATTAAGTATTATTTTGGGTGAAGTTGATAATGAAAGGTATAATTGAATAAATCAAGTTTAGAGAAGCATGTAATCGAAAGAAATTACAAATATGATAAGGAATAAATTGAGAGAGGAATATTTAGAGAAGGATTTACATTTAAGAGGAAAGGAAAGTAAAGAGCAAAAAGTAAAAAAAAAAAAAAGAAACTTGTGTTTAAGAATGCACGGGAGGAAGGAAAAAGAAGCAAAAGCTTCCTGTGATCAAAGTCTTGGAGAAGAGGAGGACCAACAAAAGTTAGGGTTTTTCAATACTAGAATTTGCATTAAGGAAGGTAAGATCTTAGCTTCATGTTGCATTTTCTTTGAAAATTAAAGAATTTCAAGTTGTGTTCTTAAAGAAAATCTTGAAAAGTTTGGTTGATCATAGGTGATCAACAAGAGAGGCGAAGAACTTGAAGCTTTTAATTGCTGAAAAACTTTATGAGTGAATTTTCTATCATATTCTCCTTCCTATAATTCCAATTCTCTCTTAAAATATTATTTTTTTAGTTGATGTTGATTTTTGACTTTGAATTCTAAAAGTAGAATCTTAAAATATGAAAAATGCATTAAATTGAAGCTATAAATGTGAAAAAAAAAAGTAAAACATGTATTGAAATGAGTTCTGAAATATTTTAGTTGAAAATATGTTGATTTTAGCTTGAAATGTTGTTATTTTAAGTGCAGAATGCATCTGTTGTTTGATCAGGTGACGTATGACCAATCTAGTAGTGCCTCAGGGTGCTGAGGAGGTGCCTCAGTGCTAAAACAATGCCTTAGTGCACTGAGGAGGTGCCTCTATGGCCAATGCCTGTGACTAAGTAGACTTAAATACAAAATTTCATAACTTAAACTCAACCAGACGCATGTTAACACCCATATAAACACTTAAATCACTTAAATTGACCTAAAATGAGTTAAATGGAACTTGTTTTACTAAAGATATGTGTGATTGAGTTACAAATATATGTAACTATGTGATTGATCTTATTAAGTGACTTAGAGTTGGTGTACATTCTTTACTTTTCAAAGTAAAGTATAGTTTGAAAGATTAATACCTAATTTTAGTAACTAATGCAAATGATATCAAATCCTACTCAACCTGAATATCATAAGGTTGGTGATTATAAGTTTGTTTAATTATAAAGCATGATGACATTCGATAAACTTTCAAGTTTCCGACATAAAGACTAAACTCATGTTAAATGATAAATTAAACCAAGAAAATATCAAAATAAATATACAAGATATAAACCAAAGTAAATGGCACGTTCTAAATGTAAATGGAACCTAATTCTATAAGATTGAGAATGTTTTATTATGATGTTAAATAAATGTATATGTATATATATATATACATGAGTATAGTCGAGATTGTGCTAACCAACCTAATGACAACTATCTTTGGGATAGAATATACATAAGTATAGTTGAGATTGTGTTAGCCAACCTAATGATAACTATCTTTGGGATAGCGCATGGATTCATTTATTCCTTTAAAGGAATCTATATGGTTGATAAGTATGCACATGAATTTATTGAGTAATGATGTTATGAGATACAGTCAGTGTAGACTATGTTAGTACTTGAGTTTCGATACTAAGAATTGTGATATGTGGATCCACAATGTTGTATAAAAGTGATATTATGATATGGTTATAATGTATATTGTACAACAAATAATTATGAATGTGAAACAAAGCTTATAAGCTCCGTAAGGTATAATATACATCACAAAGTACATAACGATCAAAATATAAGAAATGAGAATTGAGAAAGAGAAATTATACGAATGTACAATGATCACTAATATTACAAGAACTTCAATCTTGAATGTAGAAATATTATGTTACTGATAATAATTGTTAATGCAATAAAATTAAATGTATTTATTCTTGAGAATTGTTAACAATTTTAGCACTCAATTTTATCTTCATTATTTGTGATTCTTAAATTTATTTGATCGTTTCTTAAGTGCTCCTTGATGCTTTAGCTATTCTTGTTATTCTTTTGCACTCACTGGACAATTTTCTCATGAAATTACTCACATTCTTTATTTTTTAAAATTTTTTTAAGTATAGGTGTATAGTATCTATTTAGCTAGTATTTAAGAGATGGCAGTGCAATAAACTACGATGACCTATGAGATGACCAAGACGGAGACTCTGGTGAAGTATATCATTTGTCATGATGTTAATGCTAACATGGATTTTTGAGTTACGATTGAGCCTATAGGAACATCAGTCCATTTGTTAGTTATTAGGGAGGATTATTTAGATAGTATATGCACCACCATCCGAGTCTTTCATGAGACCACCACTGATGTATAGGTCGCTTTGACCTGGAGTTGAGCAGATGGAGGATGAGGTCCATTTTATCTTTTTGCTTTAGTGCCAGGCTACACCTTTAGTACTATTCTTTTCCTTTTTGATTTGGAGTTGGGTGTTTGATAGCTGAGCCCTAGGCTAGAGTGGTGTTTATCATGGATGCACAGTTATCCTCAGACGGAGATCTCAAGGATTTGAGAGAGAGGGTTATTAGAGCTTATTATGTTATTTGATTTTGAAATCAGTTGTATAATAACCATTACTCTCATTGTATATATTTAGCTGATGATGTTTGGTGATAGGTCACCAATGTATTTATGTTTATGTAAATATATGTTATGCTATATTTTTAGTATGCCACTTATCATTAAATTATTATTTTGATAAATATAGTATTTATGGTTTATTAATGTTGAAGTTTGATGCTACCATTTAATGGAAATATCATTTGATAGTCTTTGTTGTTAAGAGATTCTTTCTGATAGTCTTTAAATAATATCTCTTTTTGTCATTAGCATCATCACATGGATATTTAAGTGGGGGTACGATGGGTAGGGGTGTTACATTTTATTGGTATCAAAGCTCTAGGTTATTAGATCCTCTAGACACTAAGAAATATTGAACTTGGTGGATATTAATAATTTGAGTTTTGACGAAAAGAATTATTGAAGTGTATTAATTGGAATTTTAGGAAGATGGCAAGAACTAGATGTAACACCCGTAATTTTAAGGCACTATTCCTACATTATGTTTTTATGACATATTTAGTATAGTTTTAGATTTGCATATAAGTGTGAGTATGTGCTTTTAGTAGAGAGGGGCTTGTGTGTAAGTAAAGTTGGGACTATCTTATTAAAATAGAAGGTTGAGGATTATTGTGTAATAATCTAATTTTAGTAAGGGGGTGTGTAGAGATAGGTGATGTTTATTATTATTTTATTTAGAAATAATTATTGATAATTATCCTTATTATTATTATTATTATTTAGATATTATGATAATAAGTAATTATGGAGAGAAGACTAATTTGGACAAATGGTGTATTTTGATTGGGTTATAATTTATTGTGAGTATGTGAGTGTATATTTATGTGTGTGGGAAGAAGAGTGTAGAGAAAAGTGAGAAGAAAAAGAAGAGGAAAAATTAAAAGGCTTTGGAGAGATTATGATTATTTTCTATACATCTAAGAATCATTTTGGGAAGCTTAAGAAGATTCATAAGGTGGTTGAGCATCAATTTGGTAAGTCTTATGTTTATTTTTGGTTTATTGGGCTAGGGTTGTTGTTGTGAATTTTCGGATTCTGTTTTTCAGCATGCATCAGTCTTAGTATTTTGGCCATATCTTGAGTTGTAGATCTCTAAGTTGAGCAATAGTTAATGTTCTGGAAACCTTAGAGAGTCCTCTACAACTATTATGTTTTGAGAAAAATCAATTTCTGTTGTTTAGGGTAACTGACACATCCATATATTTTCTTGCTTAACTAGCCACCTCTGTTTTTCTACTTTATCAAGTTTTACTCAAAAATCCATAATTAATTCCACACATGTCCAAATCAAGTAATTCCAATTGAAATTTGAAAAAACTTATGGGTCTACCTTCAGTAATATTTTCATAATTTTTGGATGTCTGTGTGAATTATTTAGACATTTTGAACATAAAGTATGGGGCTACACTTAGTTGTATTTTATTGAGTTGGGTGCAAGAGTTATGCTTGCTATGTGTATTGATGTATGGATTATGTGTAGATTTTGATAAGGATATTGGAAACATTACTCACTAGGAGAGCTTTGTTTTTGAAGGAGTTGAAGTCCTCTTGAGTAAGTGGTTACTAATATAATGATATATATGTTGATTCTCTTGAATATGGAAGATGAATTACCATGAATGAATTAAGTAATTTGTGTGATGTGGTATGGAATGATATATATATATATATATATATATATATATATATATACATATATATTGAGAATGATGAATTGTGATTAAATATGGCTATTGGTATGTGAATTGTGAATGTGAATGTGCTATGAATAAATGAGGCAT